>SJYC01097468.1:0-29814 GCA_006408675.1 Madoqua kirkii
GTGACTTCCCTGGTGGTCAGATGGTAAAGCATTTGCCTACAATGCGGGAGACCCAGGTTTGATTCCTGGGTTGGGGAGATCATCTGGAGAAGGAAATGGCAACCCACTCTAGTACTCTTGCCTGGAAAAATGGAGGAGGGTGGATGGAGGAGCATGGTAGGCTACAGTCCATGGGTTGCAAAGAGTCAGACATGACTGAGCAACTGAACTGAACTGAATTGGAACTGGCCTGGCACCTCCGAGTGTGTCATTTAGCTGGCAGGTTGAGGATCAAGGTTCAGTTGAATTTGACTAGTCATCTTGGGCCCATGTGATTTTAATCAGTTAATGTGATGTCCTTGGGCCATGTCATTCTTTCAAAAGTTGTGCCCTTCCCCCTTCCCTCCTGTTTCTTGCTCTTTTCCTGAGCCCCATCTGGGCCTACAATGTTGCCTCTACAATCTTCAGGGGGACAACCAGAAAACTGCTTGTTCTTGGGAGGGAAATACTGTATAATATCCAAACCCCCTAGATATTCAGGCCTTCATCTTCTGCAATTCCTACAACTTGTGCAACAACAGTATTTCTCAGTGAACCTGCTAGGGTAGATGACAGACATACAATGCCGGCTAGAAGTCCATCTATTGGTAGCATTCTTTCAAGGGCAATTGGGCTTCCAGGGATAATGTTTGCCACTTTGGGAGTTAGCCCTGCAGGCTATTTGTGCCCAAACCCTTACTACTTTTCTCCTAAAGTTACAAACATACCCCTGGATCAAGCCTCCACTCTACTTTTATGGAACATCTGGTCTGTTGCCTCTTCTCAGTTTGTTCTTAAGCCACTTACTAACTCCTACAATCAGGACCCTGCCCCCTTATAGGCAACATTGCTCCACCTCACTTATTATTAAAATACTCTTAATGCCCCTAACAGGACCAGATAACCCACTTCTTTGTCATTACTTCTGTTATTACCTAGGGCATGACGATAGAGTGAATCTATGACAATGAAATGTTTACCATTGGAGACATCCTAAACTGCTCTTATAAAAGACTAGGGAAGGAAATCAGTGACTTACATTCCCTCAGAGCAATAAGATATAAGGCTTATGTCTATTTCCAGGTTCCCAGTCTCAGGGCATAGACTTGAATTACTTTAAATCATAGTATCGATTCCCATCTGCAGTGGATAAACCAGCAGTAAGTTAAGGTTACAACCCCTTATTCCTACCCAGTACACTGGGGACACCCAACTCAACTGGATCCTGAGGATCCCAGGAAGTCAACCTGCCATGACCTGCCCAGGGATCTGGTCCTCAGAAGGTTGTCACACCTCAATCTGTTCAGGGATCCACCAGTCCAGGGGTCCTAGGAGGTCAACATGCCTCAACCTGTCCAGGGACCCAATTCTCAGGAGGCCAACATTCCTCAACCTGCCCAGGGATTCGATCTCCAGGAGGCTGTCATGCTGCAGCCTGCCTGGGGACCTGCACCCTGACCCAGGGACTCCTGGACCTCAGATTGCAAGGTACTGGCTAGGATAAGCTTCAGAAAGACTCACCCCTAAGGAAGTCCACCCACAGAATTAGAAAGAAGCCCATTAGTTGTGGGACTGCACCCGGTCTCAGCAATAACTCTGGAGTCCAATGGAAGGTCTGAAAGAGGCCCTCCAAAAGTTTACCAATCTGGACTTACACTCTTACAAGGGACAGGTGATTTTAAAGGACAAATTCCTGCCCCAATGTGCATCAGACATCAGGATAAAGTTACAACAGCTAGTAGGATCCTGATGCCTCTTTTGATAAGATGGTCCAGACAGCCACCAATATCTTTTATAACAGAGAACAGGAGATGGAAGCCAAAGCCCAGGAAAGGGATTAAAGGAAAGAGACAAGGCATGCCCAGATGCTGGGTACCCTCCAGGGAAGCCTTATGGCAAACTCGAGTCCTTAAAAGACAAGGCACAAGGCAAATGACTAATCTGTAGACAGGCAGGACAATAGGCCAAAAAGGGTCCAAACTGTGACAAGTCTCCTAAAATGGCTTGCTACAAATGCCATCAACTGGGACATTGGGCAGCACTCTACCCTCAGTATCCCAAGAACCTCAAGGTCAAGCCACCAAGCCTTCCCTCAGGGTGGTTCAACAGGACTGAAGCAGCCTGTTCCAGCCAGACCGCCTGTCACAGATAACCATCATGGGGCTGGAGCCAAGGGTGCAACTGGATGTGGCAGGTCCAACAATTTCTTTGTTAACACAGGGGCTACCTACTCTGTCCGGACCTCCTACTCTGGAGCCTTCTCCTCCCAAACCTGTACTATTTTGGGTGCTACAGGAAAACAATTACAAAAATATTCACCCAAGCACTTCTTTGTTACTGGGATGGACAAATATTTTCCCACCAGTTTTTGGTCATCCCTGAGTGTCCTACTTCCTTATAGGGAAGACATCTTTTCCCTCCTTCAAAATCTTACAGCTATTCCACTCCTGGAAGACGCTTTAAAAGTCTCTTGGGCAAACTATTTTCACCAGCCACCAAGTGAAACAACTCCTGAATGGGAGAGACCACTTATGGATGTCTGATAAAAGGATCCTCAGATATCAAGTAGTGCTGATGGAAAATCCAGGCCTGACTATATCCGTTTGTGAAGTTCTTATCCCAACTACCCTCCTGCCTACTCCTGAGGGCTCTCTCCCCTTTCACTCTTGCCTACTAACCTTAGACCACTGGACAAAATCCTCTGACCAATCCTGAGGAAATCTGGTACAATGATGGAAGCAGCTTTGTCTTGGATGGAAAAAAGAAGAGCTGGATATGCAGTAGTATCCAATGTGGAGACCATGGAGGCTAAACCTTTGCCACCAAGTACTTCAGTCCAATTAGCTGAGCTCATAGCCCTGATTTAGCTTTAGAGCTTGGAAAAGGAAAAAGAGTAGTCATTTACACTGATTCCAAGTATGCCTTTCTGTGCTACATGCACATGCTGCTATTTGGAAAGAAAGAGGCCACTTGACCATACAAGGGTCCCCAATCAAACATGGTGATAAAATCCTAGGCTCTTGGAGGCAGTCCATTTGCCCACTGAAGTTTCAGTCTCCCACTGTAAAGGACACACAAAAAAAGGAGCACAGAAGAGGTACAAGGAAACGAAGCAGCCAATCAGGCAGCTAGGAGAGCAGCATTACAGAACGGTGACCTAATAGGGGTGGCTACCCTAGTTCCACAGACTTATTTGCCAGAAACTCCTTCATATTCTGAAGGTGAGACTCTTAAAGATAAGAGTGAGGGCTTTTAAGAAGATCATATGGGGAGGTTCCAAAAGGAGGGGCTCCTTTTTCTTCCTGGGAATCTCCAATGGAAGTTGGTTAACTCCATATATGCCATCACTCCTTTAGGGGAAAAGGCCCTCCAAAGATTACTAGAAAGGTCCTTCAGAGGAACAGGCCTTGAAACAACTATAAGGCAAGTGGTCTCCTCTTGTCCCACTTGCCAATTAAACAACTCCCATGGAGCTCGAAGCCCCCAGGTGGCACAGCCCGTCCAATGGCATGGGACCCACCCAGGAGAGGACTGGCAGCTGGACTTTACCCAGATGCCGTTTCTCAAGTGTATAAATACCTACTAGTCATGATAGATTTATTCACAGGATGGACTGAAAGCTTTCCCACTCAGACAGAGAAGGCTGAGGAGGTGGTAAAAGAACTGCCCCATGAGATTATTCCAATATTTGGTCTGCCCAGGTCATTACAAAGTGACAGTGAGACATCATTTACTTCTAAGGTCACCCAAGGGGTCTCTAAAGCACTGAGCATTACTTATTATCTCCGATGTGCCTGGAGGCCTCATCCTCAGGAAAAGTAGAAAGAGCCAACCAATTCTTAAAATCAGCGATAAAAAAGATAACCCAGGAGATCTCCCTGGGATGGAAGGTGACTTTACCAATAAATAGCTCTCCTCCACACCATACTGCCCCTAAGGAACAGGTTGGTCTTAGTCCTTATGAGATGATATATGGGAAACGTTTTGTTTATGTCAATGACCCCTTCCTAGATCCAGAGGCTCAGACTCTCTGGTCTTATACCATGGCCACTGGGCAATTCCAACAAGACATATCTTGTGGGATGTCAACCAGGACCCAAAAGATTCTAAAGAGCCACCACTATATGCTCCAGGGACTCAAGTCCTAATTAAAGTCTGGAAAGATGGGTCCCCAAAGGCTCAACTCCAGCCCACATAGAAGGGCCCCTACCCTGTAATATTTTCTACCTCACAAGTCAGTCAGGGTACTAGGACATGACTCCTGGATTCACTACTCATGAGTCAAGCCATGGAGGAAAACAGAAGAGGACACTCAATACACCTGTGAGCCCCTGGGAGATCTCAGATACCTATTCAGAACTACAAATGAGTGCCATTCTAATGAACACCCCCAAAATTAAGTTTCTCGATATAAGATTTCTCAGGACAGCTCTAAAGAGCCAACACAACTTAGCAGGGGTTGTACTCCAAGATAGATAGGAAATAGATCTCCTGATCCCTTAGCAAGGAGGGACTTGAGCCATCTCGAATGAGACATGTTTCCAGATAAATATCCCCAGTTAGGTTAAAAAACAGTCTCACAGTCCTCAAGAAAAACATTCTAGATCCTACAGGACCTCAAAGAACAAGCTTGAGAGTTCTTAGAGGGGCTACAATCTTTCTCTGGGAGATCCTTCTCCTGAAAATGGGGAATTTGGAGTTGACTAATGCCCCTACTAATCCTCGTTATCACCATATTGATGCTGCTTATGATTGCTCCATGTATTATCAATTGGATAACCCATTTTGTCTCTGTCCAGGTCAACAGACTATAACATGCAGTGCCAGTTTAACAAGGATATATAAAATTACAGCTGCTCATGGAAAATATCACTCACCTTTAGATGGACATGACTAAAAGGACTCTGAGCCTTGAGACTAACAAGAGGAGGAGATCCAGTGCCCCTCACTGTCCCAGTCAACTGGAATAGCCAGAGAGACCTTGACCCCCACTAGTCCCAAAGAATTGGGCCTCCAAGGGGGGAATGTTATGTAATTAGGACAGAAAAAAGGAGTCCAAAATGGTGGTGGCTAAAAGACAAAGAAAGGAAAAGCCCATGAAAATAGAACAAAGGAAGGTCCAAGGACTGGAGGGAGGACCTCAGGTAAAACAAACAGCCCTCTTGGCCAGCCCAGTTTACATAGGACAGCCTCAGCGGGAGGAGAAAAAACACAGAAAAGGAGGAACCAAAATTGAGCCGGGGGCTTCTCTTCTCTTCGGTCTTTTGGGTCAACCCGCTCTCACTCCTTGAGGATGTATTTTCCTTTGCTTTCCAGATAAAACTGAGCTGAAACATGGAGCTATAACACTGATCTATCCATTGCTTCAAAGTTTTGCTGCGGCAATACAGAACCGAGGAAATTACAAGCTCCCCTGACAAATATTCCCTTGATATCTCCAATTTTCTTGAAAAGAGATTTTCAGTCTTTCCATTCTATTATTTTCTTCAATTTCTTTGCATTGTTCACTTAAGAAGACTTCCTTGTCTCTCCTTGCTATTCTCTGGAACTCTGCATTCAGTTGGGCATATCTTTTCCTTTCTTTGTCTTCCACTTCTCTTCTTTTCTCAGCTATTTGTAAAGCCTCCTCAGACAACCACTTTGTCTGCTTGCATTTTCTTTATTTGGGAAAGTTTTGGTCACCGCCTCGTGCACAATGTTAAGAACTTCTTTCCATAGTTCTGAAGGCATTCTATCAGATCTAATCCCTTGAATCTATTTTGTCACCTCCTCCATATCATCATAAGGGATTTGAATTATAATCATCTCAGTTATAGACGAATTCAAAGGGAGAGACTTTCCCTCCAAGATGCAAGCCTTGATATTTTGCAGAAACACATGAAAATATTTGTCAAATAGCTGGATGAGAGTAACATTTTATGGAATTTCAAAACTAAAACCTAGAGAATTTGGATAACAATGAAATATTTATTAACATGTGCAACAGAAACCTGAAAATGCTGTTCTCTGTAGTTCAAAGGCAGAGTAAAAGACATACCAAAATGGGAAACTTTTTTTGTTTATTTCAAATCATATGCTACCTTTCAAAACTCAGTTCAAGTACTTTTTTTGTTGTTGTTTTTAACAAGATGAGGCCAACAGAAAGTTTCCAGGATGTTTGTTCTGACATGCAGTTTTTTGTTTTTGTTCTTTTTTTACCCTGCCACATTTGTAGCCATAGAGAAAGGTACTGTCAGGCTGACTTATTGAAGGAGTTCTCCACAGTCAAGCAGAATATAATTTTGATAAAAAACTAAATAATGAAGTGATAAGTTGTTTATGGCACTTGAAAGGTAAAGAGTTACTTTTGAAAGAGTTATACGTATTGATTGGCTTTATGAAAAATCTTTGCCCTAGACAGCAGAGGAGCTGTGTGTCATACTTAATAATTAAAAGGAAAAAGGAACACTGAAAGATTTAATAATCGCTCAACCTGGCAAGTAGTGTGCATTTCAGACAAGAGGTTCAGTAGTGATACACATGTATGGATTATGTACATTCACATGTTTATGTCAGATGTTAGCCAAATCAATTATAATATCAAATTAGAGAGGGGAAGGGGAGTGTGCAGAAAGAGTAGATTTGTCAGCAAGGTTCAGAATTTACTTACTATTTTATAATTTATATATCAACTTTGTGAAAAATAACAACAGTGAAATATTTTCAAAACTATATTTTCAGAAACTCTCAGGCTACAGACAATGTTGTCCTCAGAACAGCCATTAGTGCAGGAGAGGATATCACATATCTTCAATTAATGTGAAAAGCTATGCCGTGGAACTCCATCTTTGGCAGTACAGTGGCTAAGACTCTGAGCTTCCAATTCAGGGGACTAGGTTTGGTCCCTGGTCAGGAAAGTAGATCCCATGTGCTGCGGCTGAGTTCACAGGCAGCAGTGAAGATCAAAGATCCCACATGCCCCAACTAAGAACGACCTGGCACAGCCAAATAAATAAATAATTTTTAAAAAAAGAAGGAAAAAGCTATGTCTTTCTCATGTCCTTTTTCTTCAATTGGGTGCATATTCTTTGTATTTGTTAAAACTGGTATTCCTAATTACTAACAGCTCAGTTCCTGTAAGAATACTTCCATGTTAGTCTGCTTCTACATGCACAGACCTGTAGCTTTGGGCATATCATCAAATCTTTCAAAGTCGATTTATTTATTTATTTATTCATTTACTTTGTCAGTTAAATGGAGTGAGGTATTTTATTAATTGATAATCACCTTGCACAGTGCCAAGACTGGGTGTTCAGTAACTATGCATGTCTTTTCCTTTCCTCATAGAAACTGATTGCTCTGTCTACCTAGTGATTCATGATGGATAGTGCTATTTTGAAGGCATTAGGAAAATCATGGATTTCAGAACCTTCTACTTACTCATCAGTCATATGAGGATATTGAGAAAAGTGAGACAAAGCATCTAGCTGAGCTGCTAACATGTAATATCATAAATACTAGTTTGATTTTCTTTCTTTTCTTAATTTAAAGGGACTGTTTTTGAGATAATAATTGACTAAATTAGATTTAAGAACTATAACAATCTAATCTTTCCATTATTGGATTGGTTTTACCTAAATGAGTAAATGCTATTTGTTGTTGCTTAGTTGCTAAGTCATGTGCGACTCTTCTATGACCCCATAGACTATAACCTGTCAGGCTCCTCTGTACTAGAGTGGGTTGCCATTTCCTACTCCAGGGGATCTTCCCAACCCAGAGATTGAACCTGTGTCTCCTGAGATTCCTGCATTGGCAGGAGGATTCTTTATCACTAAGCCACCAGGAAAGCCCCATAACAAAATTTACTTGTCAATAAATAACAACTTAATTTTGTCATCTCTAGCTAACAAAATAATTTTTTAAAGTGACTTAGAAAATCTTGGTTCTCTGAATTCCACTTTGTCTCTATTACATATTGATAAGATTACAGCCAACGTCTTCCTATTTTAACTCCATGAGTAAATTATTTCAGCCTATAAAACATTCTCAAAATACAATCAGGATTTATTACCCATTTATAAAGCTTCACTTGTCCTGGTCCTGTCCTTTCTTAGAAAGGAAGCTGATCAATTGAAAAAGGGAGGGAGCCAGGAAGCGGATGTTGACATCTGAACTGAAATCTACTCTGATCTGGAAATGAATTTCTGGGTGTTTTGCCTTCTTTGCTGCAAATGCTGTTTACAAATTGCCAGTCAATGCACTGTGATGCACAAAAGCTAGTGCGAAATGGAAATTTCTCTTTTAGGAACCAGGAAATAAGTTCTAAATAAAAGAATACTCATTCAGTGAAAGGAGATGGTTAGTCTCTCTGGGCATCAGAGTTGACTGGATGCAGAGAAACTGGAAATTTATTCAGAAGTTTCCGGAACTCTAAAGAACAACAAAAAAATCACTGAACATCATCAAGATCTCAAATTTTATCCAATATGGAAACCAGATGAGTAGTGGTTGCTTTGAATAGTTTTTGAAATTGAAATCTGATGGTTTCTAGAGTGGTACTCCTGAGAGATCATATTTTATGCATATTGTCAGCCAAGTGTTAAAAGAAGAAACATCATTGTTACAGGAATAATTTGTCTCTGTATTCCTCATCAATTGCTGTTTCTTCCTTTCTGTATATGGTTGTCTCCTGACTATTGATGGTTAAATATCCTCTGTCTATTATCTCTTTTCTTCTTACAAAATACAAATCCTGTTCAAGTCTTCAACCTTCTGTATGTGCTCTATGACTCCCAGGAAAGGTGATCCCATCTCCAGCTCAAAAGTGATTACTAGTCCTGGACCAGTTGTGAGAATCCTACCTGCCTATCCAATAACAGATTTCAGCTTTCAACCAGACAGATCATGGCACTCTCCTGGAAAATGATAGGAGATGAAAGTTGATATAGGACCCAAATTGGTCCAAACATACTAAATAAATGTTGAGTAAATGTAACTTTATTTTTGGAATATTTTTTTCTTTGTCCTTCTGGATCATTCAAGTTGCTGTTTTTGCTACCTTCAAACTTCATGGGTAGGATAATAGTACTTGAAAAGTCCAGAAACTATCCCATCTTAAGAAAGCCAATTCATGGAGACAGGCAGAGCCAAGGAAACTGCAGAGAAGCAGGAGTCCTATTTTAACTCTACTTGGAGACTCCTTTCTCAGAACTTCCACTATTCTACATACTGAATATTGTTTAAGCTAATTATAGAGGGAATTTCTATTACATAGTGTCCAAGGCATTGTATCTGAGAAAGGGAAAAACTGGTTCTATCTTAAGCTCCTGAGAAGGTCCTCCTGAGTTTAATTACACTTTTAAAAATTACATTTTTCCAAATCCCAGACACTAGATAGATCATGTTCAACCCATGATGGTCAAAGATCTTCAGATCCACAAACTCAAAATTTGGGGAAACAGAACTTTCTTTCAATTCCTCACTGGATAAGAATGAACCAAGATAATAAGCCAGGCTCTGGTGTGTACAGTAAACCAATGATTCCCCACCTTTTTAAATGCCATTTTAGATCAGATTTTCTGTTCCTTGCAACTGAAAGCATTTACATGAAAGTTAAGCCTCTAAAACATATTAGTTTTGGTATATGTCTCACTGACTTTTTACTTTTTGAGTCTGTGATTGACAGTCTAATGACATCAGTCAGTTTTCAAAAAGTTCGAGGGATTTGAAAGGGCCAGAATAAATTCTTTAAAAATAAATAAATAAATAAATCTTCAATTAGGAAATTAAACCAATGTGAAGAAATGGACAACATATCTTTTCCCTTTCAAAACTCACAGCCAATAGAGAACCTCTCCTGAGTTCCTTCCTTTACTTCATTCCAGCAGAGACTGTAGCAGATTGGTTTCCGTGAGGCCCTGTGTTTTCCAAGCAGCCACAAGAAATCGAGAGAAAGTAAGAGATATCTGATTATAATAGCTGTGCTGTGTCTTCACTTGTCTCAGGCCAAGCACAGTCCATAGTAGAAAAATGGCAAAAGTTCATACCTGCAAAACTTTTATTTGTATGCTTCATATTTTTAAAAAACAGTTAAACACTGATATTAATGCTGGATTTTTCAAATAGTCCTGCTGAGAGATTATTAACATTTTTATGGTTCAGAAGTAGTTTTGGAATTACAGTTTTTTGAAACCCTGCTATAACATTTGGCATGTTCTTTTGATAATTGTCCATGAAACAGATTTTGTATTCAATGTAGAAATGACATTCATCAACATCGATGATGCTGATGGTGAGTGAGGTGAGTGATTAAATTGGGCAATATGGTTTTTGATCAAAAAAGAATTAAGTGATGTTAATTAAAAGAAAAACCTATATGTACAAGAAAATGCAAAATATTTCCCCTCCAGTTTGAATGGGACCAAATCTTCAGAAAAATTCTTTAAAGTTTAATAAATCAACAGAAATTCTTCTGGAAGAAGACTAGACCTCTAGGAGAAATGCATTCTTATGGTTATGGAAAGGGCTTCCCAGGTGGTGCTAGTGGTAAATAACCTGTCTGCCAATGCAGCAAACATATACCAGAGGCAGGTTTGGTCCCTGGGTCAGGAAGATCCTCTGGGGGAGGGCACAGCAAACCACTCCAGTATCCTTGCCTGAAGAATTCCATAAATGGAAGAGCCAGGTGGGTTACAGTCCATGGAGTAAAGAGTTGGATACGACTGGAGCCTCTTGACATGAACACATGCATGGTTATGAAAGTTCTTTCCTCTTTAAGAATATTCTTTAAAAGTGAATATATTCCTGTTTGGGAGTGCTGGAGAATAAACTAATAATCAAAAATAATTTGGTGAGAAAAGTGGGAACTGGAAGAGCGAGGATTAAGTATATGATTGTTGAAAGGAAAAGAGAGATATCTACCTGAAAAAATTCTCTATCTACTCTGAAAACTTGCCTAGGTCTTACCTATAGGGCAGGAAGAGAACAGCAACTATGTGTGACCTTCACATAATGGAAATCTATTGCAGGTAATGGGAACAGGTGAAACCATCAGTTCAATTCAGTTTAGTTGCTCAGTCATGCCCGACTCTTTCCCACCCCATGAATTGCAGGGAGCCTCCCTATCCATCACCAATTTCCGGGGTTCACTCAAACTCATGTCCATCGAGTCCGTGATGCCATCCAGCCGTCTCATCCTCTCTCGTCCCCTTTTCCTCCTGCCACCAATCCCTCCCAGCATCAGAGTCTTTTCCAATGAGTCAACTCTTCACATGAGGTGGCCAAAGTACTGGAGTTTCAGCTTTAGCATCATTCCTTCCAAAGAACACCCAGGGCTGATCTCCTTCACAATGGACTGGTTGGATCTCCTTGCAGTCCAAGGGACTCTCAAGAGTCTTCTCCAACACCACAGTTCAAAAGCATTAATTCTTCGGTGCTCAGCTTTCTTCACAGACCAAATCTTATATCCATACATGACTACTGGAAAAAACATAGCCTTGACTAGAGAGAATTTTGTTGGCAAAGTAATGTCTCTGCTTTTCAATATGCTATCTAGGTTGGTCATAACTTTCCTTCCAAGGAGTAAGCATCTTTTAATTTCATGGCTGAAAACACCATCTATAGTGATTTTGGACCCCTCCCCCCAAAATAAAGTCTGACACTGTTTCCACTGTTTCCCCATCTATCTCCCATGAAGTGACAGGACCAGATGCCATGATCTTTGTTTTCTGAGTGTTGAGCTTTAAGCCAACTTTTTCACTCTCCTCTTTCACTTTCATCAAGAGGCTTTTGAGTTCCTCTTCACTTTCTGCCATAAGGGTGGTGTCATCTGCATATCTGAGGTTATTGATATTTCTCCCGGCAATCTTGATTCCAGCTTATGTTTCTTCCAGCCTAGCATTTCTCATCATGTACTCTGCATAAAAGTTAAATAAGCAGGGTTACAATATACAGCCTTGACGTACTCCTTTTCCTATTTGGAACCAGTCTGTTGTTCCATGTCCAGTTCTAACTGTTGCTTCCTGATCTACATACAGATTTCTCAAGAAGCAGGTCAGGTGCTCTGGTATTATCTCTTTCAGAATTTTCCACAGTTTATTGTGATCCACACAGTCAAAGGCTTTGGCAGAGTCAATAAAACAGATATAAATGTTTTTCTGGAACACTCTTGCTTTTTTGATGATCCAGCAGATGTTGGCAATTTGATCTCTGGTTCCTCTGCCTTTTCTAAAACCAGCTTGAACATCTGAGGTTCACAGTTCATGTATTGCCAAAGCCTGGCTTGGAGAATTTTGAGCCCCATGGATCATCATAAATGATTGAATTTACTATATCTCTCACTTTCATCAATTCAAATCACCATCTACTCTTGTCCTCACATTCAGAAAGACTTTATGGCTTCCTTTTTGTTGGTGAAGACTCTCTGATTTAACACACCACAGGGAGCTTTAGGCTTCATTCTCAAGGATACTGCTCATTTTATATGGCATAAAGGGAACAAAAAGTGACTTTTTTCTTTAAAAGATAAAGAATTTTAAGTACATTTGACACATTTCCCAGCATTTTATATCAAAGATTTGCCATGTCTGTTTCTGAAAGGGATTAGGATGACTTAGATATGAAAACATACCAGAAAGAGGCATTTAAGCCTAAAACAAACCAGATCCCATTTCAAATAAACAACATGAACTTTAGGTGAATAGATCTAAAGCATTTTTGGGCAGTGAAGTAATTGTCTCCAGGCTCTGAAGCATCTACCCCAAATATGGAGAATACAATGGGCTGTATAGCTTTCATTTTCTAACAATATAAAGTGGGTTCATTCATCTCTAGATATACATTTTTGCCTAGACTGATGTATGTGCTCAGTTACTCAATTATGCAACTCCATGGAATGTAGCCTGCCAGGCTCCTCTGTCCTTGAGATTTCTCAGGCAAGAATACTGGAGTGGGTTGCCATTTCCTTCTCCAGGGGATCTTCCCAACCCAGGTATCAAATATGCATCTTTGGCTTAGACTGAAACCCCAGCTTAAATTTAGCAAGAAAATCCTTGTTTACAAATGGAGAAACTTTCTTCTGGAAAATGTATAGTCAGGAGAATGTGGCTATCTAGGAGCAAGTAGATACTTTCCTTCATCAAGTAAAACCAACTGCGCCAGGAGTAACAGAACCTAGACACTTGGAAAAAACAGAGTAACTATTACAATTCAAAAATTAAAAGAAACAGAACTGAGTTTAAAATGAGTGAAAAGGGACTCCGCTGGGGTAGTCCATGTGCCAACGCAGGGAACACAAGTTTGATCCCTGGTCCAGAAAAATCTCACATGCCACAGAGCAACTAAGCCCATGTGCCACAATCACTGAGCCTGTGCTCTAGAGCTCACATGCCCATGGCCCAGATGCTGAGCCCACATGCCTGCAACTAGTGAAGGCCACATGCCTAGAGTCCTGTGCTCCGCAACAAGGGGAGCCACCACAGTGAGAAGGCTGTGCACCACAAGAAAGAGTAGCCCCGCTCACCGCAACCAGAGAAAGCCCACACGGAAATGAAGACACAGTACAACCAAAAATAAATAACATAAAAATAAAATTAGTGTAAAGATCAGAATAGGCATTTCTCCAAAGGAAAATTATCAGCCATCAGAGAAATGCAAACCAAAAGCCCCATGAAAGAACACTTCACACTCACTGCTGCTGCTGCTGCTGCTGCTGCTAAGTCGCTTCGGTCGCGTCCAACTTTTTGTGCAACCCCATAGACAGTAGCCCACCAGGCTCCGCCATCCCTGGGATTCTCCAGGCAAGAACACTGGAGTGGGTTGCCATTTCCTTCTCCAATGCATGAAAGTGAAAAGTGAAAGTGAGGTTGCTCAGTCGTGTCTGACTAGTAGTGACCTCATGGACTGCAGCCTACCAGGCTCCTCTGCCCATGAGATTTTCTAGGCAAGAGTACTGGAGTGGCCTGCCATTGCCTTCTCCTTCACACTCACTAGTGTGGTTAAAAAATAAAATAAACAGATAAAACAAGTGTTGGGCAGGATGTGGAGAAATTGGAAGTCTCATATATGACCAATAGAAAGGTAGATACATAGTACACTACAAGAAAACAATCTGGCAGTTCCTCTAATAGTTAAGGTTACATTTACCATGCTACCCAGTAATTCCAGTTACCCCAGAGAAGTGAAAACATATGTTCACATGAAAATTTACAAACAAATGTCCATAGCAGCATTATTTATAATAACCTAAGATGGAAACAACCCAAATATCCATCTACTGATGAATGGGTAGAAAAAATATGATATATACGTGAACTGTGAACTTCCAGATGTTCAAGCTGGTTTTAGAAAAGGCAGAGGAACCAGAGATCAAATTGCTAACATCAGAACTACAGTATGCAACAACATGAGTGAATCTCACACATACTATAAATGGAGCGAAAGAAGCTAAATATTTAAAACTATATACAACATGATTTTTCAAATAAGAAATAGAAAGTAACACAGAACTAATCTATGGATTAGATGTCATGATACTATGAACTTTAAGGGGTTTGCAATGACCAGAAGGGTCGATGATTAGTGCTTCAGGGATACAGGCAGTACTTCATCTCTATACTAATTATAGAGTCTTATTTTAGAAACTAGCTCTAATCCAGTTACTCACCTTTTATAATTTTTGTTTGAATATTTTGTTTGAAAAACTTATTTTTATCAGGTAGTTTTTTTTTTTCTTTAAGGAGAACAATACAATCCCTGGTTTCAAACACTTTAATTATATTTTAAACATAAACAGTTACATGTACTAGTTCTTTGGTGTAAACCACATCTCTCATCATTTAAACTACTCTTCAAATAGGAAAAGGAGTACGTCACGGCTGTATTGGCACTCTGCTTATTTAACTTCTATGCAGAGTACATCATGAGAAACGCTGACTGGAAGAAGCACAAGCTGGAATCAAGATTGCCAGGAGAAATATCAATAACCTCAGATATGCAGATGACACCACCCTTATGGCAGAAAGTGAAGAGGAACTCAAAAGCCTCTTGATGAAAGTGAAAGAGGAGAGTGAAAAAATTGGCTTAAAGGTCAACATTCAGAAAACAAAGATCATGGCATCTGGTCCCATCACTCCATGGGAAATAGATGGAGAAACAGTGGAAACAGTTTCAGACTTTATTTTGGGGGGCTCCAAAATCACTGCAGATGGTGATTGCAGCCATGAAATTAAAAGATGCTTACTCCTTGGGAGAAAAGTTATGACCAATCTAGGTAGCATATTCAAAAACAGAGACGTTACTTTGCCGACTAAGGTCCGTCTAGTCAAGGCTATGGTTTTTCCAGCAGTCATGTATGGATGTGAGAGTTGGACTGTGAAGAAGGCGGAGCACTGAAGAACTGATGCTTTTGAACTGTAGTGTTGGAGAAGACTCTTGAGAGTCCCTTGGACTGCAAGGAGATCCAACCAGTCCATTCTGAAGGAGATCAACCCTGGGATTTCTTTGGAAGGAATGATGCTAAAGCTGAAACTCCAGTACTTTGGCCACCTCATGCAAAGCGTTGACTCGTTGGAAAAGACTCTGATGCTGGGAGGGACTGGGGGCAGGAGGAGAAGGGGACAGCCGAGGATGAGATGGTTGGATGGCATTACTGACTCGATGGACACGAGTCTGAGTGAACTCCGGGAGTTGGTTATAGACAGGAAGGCCTGGAGTGCTGCGATTCATGGGGTCACAAAGAGTCGAACACCACTGAGCAACTGAACTGAACTGAACTCACATTACATTTCTGGAAAGTTTTTTTAATCTTACTATGGAAAGGTGGGCTGTTGCCCTTTACTCCTCAAATAATAATAATGGTAATAAGAGATTATGATGCTAAGTAAGAGGACCTATCATTTGATGAGCATTTTTTGTACATTTACGTGGTTTATCTAAAGTAATACTATAACAACTCTTTTAGGTAGGTGATATTGCTATTATTCCCATTTAACTAAAAAAGGAACTAAATAAATATGACTTGTCCAAAATTACTCAAGTAGTAACTGTTAGAACTAGAAAGAACCTGGTACTATTTTCCATGAGATTTTGTATTTTTTATTTTGTATGTTATATATTTTAATCTATTATTTAAAGCTACCATAAAGAAATAGCTTGAATTCAGTAATGAACATTTTGGTTTTGATTTTATTATCTACATATCTATTTCAGTTCAGTTGCTCAGTAGTGTCCAACTCTTTGTGACTCCTTGTACCGCAGCATGCCAGGCCTCCCTGTCTATCACCAACTCCTGGAATTCACCCAAACCCATGTCCATTGAATCGGTGATGTCATCCAACCATCTCATTATCTGTCATCCCCTTCTCTTCCTGCCTCCAATCCCTCTCAGCATCAGGATCTTTGCAAATAAGTCAGTTCTTCTCATCAGGTGGCCAAAGTATTGGAATTTCAGCTTCAACATCAGTCCTTCCAGTGAACATTCAGGACTGGTCTCCTTTAGGATGGACTGGTTGGATCTCCTTGCAGTCCAAGGGACTCTCAAAAGTCTTCTCTAACATCGCAGTTCAAAAGCATCAATTCTTCGGCACTCAGCTTTCTTTATAGTCCAACTCTCACATCCATACATGACCACTGGAAAAACCATAGCCTTGACTAGACAGACCTTTGTTGGTGAAGTAATGTCTACTTTTTAATATGCTGTCTAGATTGGTCATAACTTTTCTTCCAAGGAGTAAGCGTCTTTTTTATCATGGCTGCAATCACCATCTGTAGTGATTCTGGAGCCCCCTAAAATAAAGTCATATCTATTTACATTGTTATTATTTTTAAATAGTGATATATTTAATTTGGGAATAATATATATTATATTATATACATTATGTTTTTAGCTTAGCATATAATATATATAATAGTTTTAGCCTGAAATGCTTAATTGCACTTACAGCCTTATAAACAAAGGATATTTAAAAGAAAGGTAAAAACAGGACATTTGCAAATTTTATTTGACTTAAATTTGACATATGTTTTAAATGAGTGTATTTTATTTATCTATTCTTATATAAACATTACCATTCAGTCAATTTATTCCTTATTTTATCTTCTCACTTTTAACAAAATAATACTAAAAAATAATCATATTTTCAGGGCATGGCCATGACCTACAGCTTGATTACAATATCTTTTAGCCAGAATTATCCAGCTAAGCCACTCCTATATTCATCACCCTCAAAAAGTATGTAAAAATATGTTACTATATTTTAAATATTTATCTCTAATATTTTTCTGGCCTGTATGTCACAGCATAGAAAGTTCATAGTAAACCATAACTCACCATCCAAGTACAGATTTGTTTTAGAACAGTAAATGAAAATCACCTTTCATTTCTGCTAGTTAGCCAATCAGTCTGTGACTACATCTGCTACTGCTACTGCTAAGTCACTTCAGTCGTGCCCGACTCTGTTCGACCCCATAGATGGCAGCCCACCAGGTTCCCCTGTCCATGGGATTCTCCAGGCAAGAACACTTGAGTGGGTTGCCATTTCCTTCTCCAATGCATGAAAGTGAAGTAGCTCAGTCGCGTCCGACCCTCAGTGACCCCATGGACTGCAGCTCTCCCAGCTCCTCTGTCCATGGAATTTTCCAGGCAAGAGTACTGGAGTGGAGTGCCATTGCCTTCTCTGGTGACTACATCTACATATATTCAAATATCACCGTGACTTCTACTTAGAAAGTCCTCGTCAGCGATGAAATTTTACTTTACATATAGAGATAACCAGATTGACTAGAAAAAAGATTGAATAAAGGAGCTCTTTCTAAATATACAACACATACAAGTCAGTTTATCAAGATCCAGCTCTGTTAACTATGTTCTATTTGGAAATGATGCCATCAAGATTTGTAACCCAAGTGTATTGAGGACCAACAGATTCAGAGTAGGAACAGGAAAATGAGGAAGGATTTGTTGAGAGTTGATGTTTTCACTGCTTTTGGAAACATTTCACTCGAACATTAGAAATAAATGTTGTTAAATTAGCACTGCGGTTCCCTCAGAGCTCAGTTGGTAAAGAATCTGCCTGCAATGCAGGAAACACACATTCACTTCCTGGGTGGGGAAGATCCCCTGGAGAAGGAAATGGCAACCTACTCCAGTATTCTTGCCTGGAGATTCCCATGGACAGAGGAACCTGGCCGGCTATAGTCCACGGGGTTGCAAGAGTTAGACACGACTTAGTGACTAAACCACACCACCAGAAAGTCAATGTCATAGCAGTAGTGTTTGGGACAGCACTGCACACTATTAGGACCTAAAAATGTACATGGCAACCCCCTCGTCAATTTTTTTGGCTTTGTAGAAAATTCCTGTGCTAGTCTCAAAGCTCAGGATTGACCATTTCCCATCTTACTGGAAATCTTATTTACCAAGAACAGCTTCAGGATACTGATGAGATTCAGGGGAAACTATCTCTTAAGGAGCCACTATCATCTTTATGCACCAAGCTATATTAATCTTCAGAATGGGTGGATATTTTGATTCTGCAGTTTGAGGTCAATTCCTAATTCTAGTGGAATTCGTATATCAATATATTTTTTTAAACCATAAGTTATAACCAGTTAATAAAATAAAGATTCCATCTTAGTTTTAACTTTTTTATAGTCATAGAAAATACAGAAATATCAATAGTTTATATGTAGCTAGATGAGTTATTTACTATTTAGGCTGTGTTCTGAATTACCTTTTCAATTTATATAGCTAGGAGAGTTGTGTTACATGGGAGCTTCGGTGGAATCAAAAGATTCTCCACGGACTTGCTATTTTTTGTGTGTGGGCCCACCCTTGACTTAATAGACGGCATTCCTTTTTCTTGACATTCTATTTCTTAAATCACATTTGCTGTCCTCTAAATTGGATGGAAAAATCAAGTTTCATTCTGTGTTATGCTCTTTGTCCTTTTTCACTTATACACTCCACATTGATTTTAGTAAGGCACTCGCCACAGCTTATGAACTCAGGCAGCTTCTTTGTAAAAAAGAGAATGAGTTCACTTGTAAGTCTGTTTTTTCCCCAAGTCCTTTGCAAACTAATTACCACATGTGCAATACAATAGCAAGGGGAACAGAGCTGAGCAAAGGTTAGGGAAGGCAATCAGACAGCATGCCACTGTCTGCACAACATCCTGTGAGCCAGGGATGCTGCCTTATCTTGTGTTGATTACCCCTGTAGACAGCATGTAGCCACCAGCCATTAACTCCTTGAAGGACTCCACGTGTAATTTGGAGTTGCCAGTGCAGTCTGCTCCTTCATATAATGGCATCCTAGATCATTAAACGGTAATTTATATTGTCCTGCTTGCAAAAAAAAAAAAAAAAAAAAGAAGAAGCCATTTCCATGTTCCTTCGAAAGAGAAAAGAGTAATTTATAGACATATAGACAATAGAGGACATGGGCTATTCAGAACCACTGGCAAGCTGAGTGCACAGAGAAATGAATATCTTGCATTTAAGGAACCACGACTCTTTGTGCCTTTTGATGCCAGCGAACTCTAGCCATGCTCTAATGAGGAGCTTTCCTCCTAACCTATGTGAAGCCACTGACATTTGGCATGTTGGGCAGATAGATCAAAAGTGGCCTACAAGCATGTATAAATGTTTAACACCCAGGTGTTCGACTTGACATTTTCTTGCTATCTAGCAGCTGCCTGATTATTTAAGGATTACCAACAGTCATTGAACATGGAGAAAGGTCCACCTGTACTAATCATGTGCTATAAAAGGATCAGTGTTCAACTCAGTTTCTTTTGATTATCGTGGTTAAACTTTCTCTTAGGTCCTCTAGTTTGCTAGAGGAAAAAGACTCACTGAACTGTGCTGTATCAAAGCTCCTGCTATGGAGATATTAATGGATGCTTTTGTGTCTCCAATAATAGATGTTTTTCTCCTTAAGAAGCTCAGATAAAGAATACTAAAACATATTTCACTTTAGAGATATGCTATATGATTTCTATTGTTATTATAAAATTATACCTGAAGTGGATTTAATATAAAGAAATAACTGGCAAGTCAAGTGGCTGCAATTTCATATTCTAATTGTTTGTTATCAAAGTAATACTAAATTCATGTTAGAAGACAGTGGCTCCATTCTAGTCCAAGTCCTGTCTCTGATACTATTAAATATATGATATTGGACAAATTCACTTCTCTGAGTCTCAGTTTCCCCCACTGGTAGATGGGTGCGCTGCTGTGCTGTGCTTTGTTGCTCAGTCATAGCCAGCTTTTTGGGGACCTATGGACTGCAGCCCACCAGGCTTCTCTGTCCCTGGGATTCTCCAGTCAAGAATACTGGAGTGGGCTGCTGTGTCCTCCTCCAGGGGATCTTCCCCCTCAGGGACTGAACCTGAACCTCTTATGTCTCCTGCATTGGCAGGTTGGTTCTTTATCACTAGTGCCATCTGGGAAGCCCCACTGGTGAACAGTTATAATAGATTTGTTAAGAGAGATAAAAATAACTTTAAATAATACACTTGTTATAGCAAGGGTAAAGGAGGGCATATTTAGCTCACATTTATGCCATTTCAGGTGGAATCAGGAGGGGTGGTATTTATGAGTATATGTTGAGTCAAATGGAGTCAGAGGGCTGAAAACATCCTTTCCTTTACTCTCAAGTATTCCGTCCTAAGTCTATTTTTATTGTTAGTATTATTACTTGCTTGGCATCCTCTAGGCACTCAGTAGATATGAGTTCCTTTTTTATTTTTCACCAACACTTCCCTTTTTTTGTTCTTTCCCTTTTGTTTTAATGACAATAGAATGGAAATCTTCTGTAAATAAGGAGGGAAGGTTGGTGAGATGAAAAAAACCCTCTTGCTTTAATTCTGGCCTCTATTTGGACCAGTTTAAAACAGAAGCTTGATAATCACTTTGTCAAATTTGTTCGAAGTTGTTGTCAACATTAGGTTTATTTTTATTGCAACTGAGACTTACTATCTGGGTGCTTCCTTACGTTCCTGCTATATATATGCAACACTAATATCAAGATGGCTTGCTGTAGAAAGCAAATGGCATATGGTTTGTGAAAATACTTTGCTGACAACATAAACAACCAAATATATACCAGTTGTTCTCATTATCTGACACGTCTTGTAGACCTAAATACTTTGGGATTTGGGGACATTTTTGGACTTTTAAAATATTTTTGTTTCATACATTAACTAAATCTCTGGCTTAATCCCTGTTGGCTGTTATGTGAGCCACTAGATTTATCATTTCTGAGAGTGAAAATGTGTTACCCATTTACATTTTTGAACATACAGTTGTGTTTGCACAATGTGGGTGTTGGAAGTACCAACAAAAATCAGAGTATAAGTTACTGTCAGTGCTCCATATATACAGCTCCTCCATATCTTGGTTCTGCATCTGAGGATCCAACCAACAGCAGATCAGGTAGCATTATAGAATTTACTATTGAAAAATATCCATGTATGAGTAGATGTACACAGTTCAAACCCCTGTTGTTCAAGGGCCAACTCTATATTGAATGAAATATATTTAAAATATTTGTGGATATCAAAAGATAAAATTGCAATCAGACTGCAGGAAATCACATTCACTTTTTCATTTGAGGTTGTGTAGTATCTCTTTCTGAATGAGGTTTTGGTGGCTGATGAAACAAACTTAAACCTTACACTCTGGAAAAAAGCTACTATAGTAGCTTTTGGCCCACTATAGCCCATAGGCCAGACCCAGACAGCTGTCTGTTTTGGAGTTGTCTACAAGCTAAAAAGCTTATTTTAAATTTAAAATGGCTGCAAAAATTCAAACCAGAATGCTATTTTGTGATGTGTGAAAATTACAGAAAATTCAAATTTTAGCATCCATAAGTAAAATTTTACTAAGAAACTGTTACATCCATTTATTTATATGTTGTCTGTGAATGCTGTCATGTCACAATAGTAGAGTCTAGTAATTGTGACAGAGACCATATGGGCCACAAAACCTCAATAATCACAATCTGGCCCTTTACAGAAAATGTTTGTCTGCTCTTGGTCTAAGGCATCATTAAAACTTTAGGACAATTTAGTATTTTCCTATTCAAATAGGGTACAATAGATCTGAGTCCTTATGTATACATTAATTAGAGACAAAGTGGAAAAATGTACATTAGATGGGAGACTAAAATCTTGAAAGCTTTGTTTCTTGGAAAACTATGAAAAATAAATGGACAGAGTTAAGTTGTAAAAGAACATAATTAAGATAAAACATATGGGTTTCCCAGCTCTGATATAGGTTTAATTACATATATATACATTATACATATATATACATGTATATATATACATATATATATATATGCAAGGTTACAAAGGTAAATGTTAGAACAGAAACTTGATCAGTACTCACTAATTGTAATTCAACTTGGTGGCTTCCCATTCTCCATACTTTTCTAAACCTGACTGTCATGAAAGTAAAATCTTAGAGCAAAATTTATTTATGAAGCTTCTTGTAAGAAATCCATATTTATTTAGACATAAAGACCAACAACCTTCTAAGATGAGGCATAATGCTTCCACATATAGCTTTCATCAATATGTAGCACTAGGCTATTTGTGGTCACTTAAAATGCATAATTACACATCATCAGAAGATTCTGCCCAGTTAACATTGAGTTCTGACACTCATCAAATGCCCAGGTCTAATCATCTTGAAGTATCCTTTGCAGTAGCCATTTTGGCCATCTGTTCCCATTAAAGCCAATTGTTCAGACTAACAGGAAACATCTAGAAACAATGAGATAGTAGTGTTCCGTAAATGAGAAGACATACATAGGAGAAAAGAGATAGCAACATCTCAGTAAATATCAAATATTTATATTCTCTGAGCACTTCTTTAGTCATAGACTCTGGGCGAAGCTCTTTATTTATATCATGTTCATTAATCCTTATGACAATCTTATGACAGAGGTACAAATATCATTATTGCTATAGAAAGAGGAATTAAGGAACAGTTACAGATTTTGTTGATCCCACAACAGAATCTGAAGTGCAGAAATTTGTGAGTGTGTGTGTGTGTGTAAGTCTTTGTGAGAGGGACGTTCTACCCTACTCTTAATCAGTAGGCAAGTAGGATTGGTTTCCTTGTCACCAGAGGACATTTTTGATAGTGAGAAGACATGGTGTTTTTGAGAGAAGATACAATGTTTTGTGCAGATAGACTGCCAAAATACAATTTTTCTTCCTCTCTCAAATAGTCGGCTCTGAGTTTCGACTCCTTGCTACCCCGTGGAGTATAGCCCACCAGGCTCCTCTGTCCATGGGATTCTCCAGGCAAGAATACTGGAGTGGGTTGCCACTTCCTTCTCCAGGGGATCTTCCCAATCCAGGGATCGAGCCCAGCTCTCCTGCATTGCAGGCAGATGCTTTAACCTCTGAGCTACCAGGGAAGCCCACCAGGTTATTTCAACTACTAGAACAATATGCAATAGAATTGAGCATTGATTTATGCTAATTTAATTATATTCATATTTCTTTTTAAAAACAATCACCATCAAACTGTTCATTGCCATGTCAGGAACACCAGACATATAGATAAATAGATAAATAGAATATATTTACCCTTGGTATGTGCACTATTCAACAAGTTATTAGCATAATACTGTGCTTTAGGAGAACATGCTCACTGATGAACTTGAACCAAGTTTTCTTAATGGTTTAACAAGACAGTCTTAGTTTAGTGAAGCCTCTAGCTGATTGGTTTTCAGATCCTCAGATTTTCCAGCATGTAAACAGTGAAAATATAGGCCACTTAGTATACAGTGCCATGCCAAATTTGAAGCTGGGTTTTAATTTCCTGTTGAGATTAAAATAGCAATAAAAGACAGGAGCTTTAAGAGGAATTGAAACTAAAATTAACCAAAAATAAAGAGGATAAAGAAAAGAATATGTGCCAGGGAAGAAAACCTCTCTAAGGTGTCACAGACTAACGCTGTGGCGCCTTTCCTTTAGGACTCAGCTTGGAATGATAGAAAGGTCATGGATTATGGAGCCATTCAGACCTGGGTCCAGATCTTTCATGAAGGAATTAATAGCCTTATGCTATGCTTTACTGGGTGCTAAGTCACCTCAGGCATGTCTGACTCTTTGTGACCCTATGGACGTACACCACCAGGCTCCTCTGTCCATGGGACTCTGCCATGCCCTCCTCCAGGGGATCTCTCTACATCCTATTTGCTAAAAAAGTAAATTGGGGAAATTACCTATGCAACAGGATAAATGTTAAAAAAATATTTTGTGAAGTTTCAGATGCTGTTCTTGAGAATTAGGAAAAATGACAAATGCTAATCTATTGCATTTTCTATGTGTAATCTTGTGTGTATGTTCTTTGTATTTTTCAGTCCCCTCTCTTCTCTTAACTTGCTAATATTTTCAGTTTTACACCCTCAAATGTAAGCATTGATTTATGCTAATTTAATTATATTCATATTTCTTTTTAAAAACAATCACCATCAAACTGTTCATTGCCATGTCAGGAACACCAGACATATAGATAAATAGATAAATAGAATATATTTACCCTTGGTATGTGCACTATTCAACAAGTTATTAGCATAATACTGTGCTTTAGGAGAACATGCTCACTGATGAACTTGAACCAAGTTTTCTTAATGGTTTAACAAGACAGTCTTAGTTTAGTGAAGCCTCTAGCTGATTGGTTTTCAGATCCTCAGATTTTCCAGCATGTAAACAGTGAAAATATAGGCCACTTAGTATACAGTGCCATGCCAAATTTGAAGCTGGGTTTTAATTTCCTGTTGAGATTAAAATAGCAATAAAAGACAGGAGCTTTAAGAGGAATTGAAACTAAAATTAACCAAAAATAAAGAGGATAAAGAAAAGAATATGTGCCAGGGAAGAAAACCTCTCTAAGGTGTCACAGACTAACGCTGTGGTGCCTTTCCTTTAGGACTCAGCTTGGAATGATAGAAAGGTCATGGATTATGGAGCCATTCAGACCTGGGTCCAGATCTTTCATGAAGGAATTAATAGCCTTATGCTATGCTTTACTGGGTGCTAAGTCACCTCAGGCATGTCTGACTCTTTGTGACCCTATGGACGTACACCACCAGGCTCCTCTGTCCATGGGACTCTGCCATGCCCTCCTCCAGGGGATCTCTCTACATCCTATTTGCTAAAAAAGTAAATTGGGGAAATTACCTATGCAACAGGATAAATGTTAAAAAAATATTTTGTGAAGTTTCAGATGCTGTTCTTGAGAATTAGGAAAAATGACAAATGCTAATCTATTGCATTTTCTATGTGTAATCTTGTGTGTATGTTCTTTGTATTTTTCAGTCCCCTCTCTTCTCTTAACTTGCTAATATTTTCAGTTTTACACCCTCAAATGTCCCTATATTTAATTACCAAAACCCAGCCACTATAAGAGCTAAGAAGAAAAATCATGCATTGTCAAGCACTCATTAACACTGACCTAATAATCATTCGTTGGATATAAGTAATTCTTAAATGACATGAACATTTGGGCAATGTAACCCATAACGTTCCTTTCACAGCTAAAAGTACTTGACTCTTAGAATTACTAGTTAGCCAAGATAAGAGGGGTGGGCTAGGGTGTGAGGTGGGAGGGAGGTTCAAGAGCGAAGGGGACATATGTATATTTATTATTGATGTGTGTTAGTGTATGGTAGAAACCAACACAATATTGTAAAGCAATATTGCTCCAATTGTAAATAAATTTAAAAAAATATTTTGGAGAGAAGGTAATATTGCTTCCATGTACACTGATTTTTTAAAATCAACACAATTTACTGAGCACCTACTTTGCACATTAGATATGAAACTTGCCACAATTAATCCTAAGCAGAGTGGCTAAGACAGGCATTTGTGAAATGATTACTTTATTAAATGTTAAATTGTAACTGCAATAACAATGGTAAACGTAAGTATAAGTAAAAATTCTAAGTGAGGGCATAAAAGAGAAGGGGTTGACATAGATGCATCCAGAAAGCTTCATTGATGAAGAGACCTCAGCTGCTATTCAAAAGCAAAGAGGAGTAAGCAGGTGGACAAAGAGAGATACAAAAGCATCGGCAGGAGCATGTAGGGAAAAGATGTATGGACTGTGAGGAGATGAAAAGAGGACATGATGTCTAGAGGAGAGAAATATTACAAGATGGAAGAGGTAAAGGGGATCTGTGTTTATTTTATTTGTAGAATGCTAGCCTGAAGTTGGAGTAGATGGTTGACCTCAGGATGATTTAAGACATACTTAAAGATGGTACCAGTAACATCCTCTCCTAGATATTTTGCCATTCATTTACCTATTTAGTTAATAAAGTATTGTTAATCAGATACAGGCAATCTTCACTTTGCATGTTAGTGCAGGACTATGCAAGCTAAAACCACACAAACAATTGTAATGTTAATGAGAAAAATTATGATATTTCTGTAGCTACCAAATTTCAGTCAAATGTTAAAACTTCTCTTACTCTCAGTTACAAATATATAGGGAAATAAGAATAAATTTTATTAAAATTGATTTGAAATTTTGAAACATCAAGAATGGAAGTATATTATTTGTTCATTAAAAAATACATATCAGGAGCAGTTTGAATAGTAGTTGCCTTTTTCTCATCATATAACATGTGATATGGAGTATCTTTGCTGTGTCTTAGTGAATTATCTTCTTCCTTACTAAGCTAATGTAGGCTTCCAACATTTTATCTTTCACAAATTCAGTGTTGTGAAATATCTCTGAGAATTCCTTAAATGTCAAGTCTTTTGTCAGAGCGCTCCCTCTGGGACATCCTCATCCTTTCCATCACAACCTTTTCCCTAATTTATGTTGATAAGTTCACCTTCTAAGTTCCTCCAGTTGTATATCTTGTATCTTTTGAATGGTGACAGTGTAACCATTCCCAGGGTGAGCTAGTTCTTCTATAACTTCATTTCCATTTAATTTGTTTCACTTCCAGTGTTATCACCTTTCATTCTTCTGCTGCGGTTTCATCTCTGTCAGTCAATTCCCTCTTTCAATTATCCATTTTTGCAAGTGCCATAGGATATCCCTTGGAGATAAGATGTCAGTGTCAATACAGGTTGCTGTTGGCTCTCTGCGTGCACACCGAATCCCAGGTATGTGGTAAACAATCACTAACAGGCTTTCAAAGAAGTAATTGGTTGGTCACTGATCATGATGTGCATCCGTATTTTATAACAAGTTTTTCAAGTATTTATAATAATCATGCATGACTGAGGCACACTCACAGAAAATCACAATAATGGGAAAGAAGCACCTGGGAGCAAATACACAAGAACCTTTTAGAATCTTTACTTATATTTACATGATCTTTTTCTCTAGCTAGCTAAACTACCACCAATTATCAGTAAGTAGGATTGACTCTTTATATAAGAATGAGGGGCATGGGCATTCTCTATACTCTATTAGTATAAATCTAGGATAGCATATACGCATGTGATTTCAGGAAGAAATAAAATCAAGAAACAGCACCAACAATCTGGGATATATAACCATTGAACAGGCAAAGGTTTGTTTTATACTTCACTTTCAGTGTCCACTACAGTTTAAACCCAGCTTTGATAATTCTGCTCAATTCAGCAGAAATCGCTTATGCACTAACTAGTATTTTAAAATTAAACTCATTTATTCAGCAGATGAGAAATTAGAGTTGTTACTTGTCTCATACATAATTCTACCAGTCATCCTAGTAGCAATCATTTCTCTCCATAATATCTCCTTAAAAAAGTCAATAATCTTTTCACAGTGGATAATAACTTACACAGTGAATGTGAAAAGAGTGTCTAAGTCCTTTGTGAAATCAACCCAATGTCTTTTGTTAAGTATGTATGGCTTCAGATCAGTGTAAAATGGAGGCTAGCAGTTAAATAGTGTGCATTGCTAGATCTAATTAATTCTACTATTTTATGCCAAAAATTCCATTAGTTTCCATTAAAGGTCTTGATGTAGTGCAGGCTCCTTTATGTTTTGGAGTTAAAACAATCAAACTTCATTTCAAATTAAGAACTATATTGCAGAACTAAAGGAATGCTAGTGTGGTTTTCTAGCATTGAGGAAGCTACTCACTTTTAACAGGATATTCAGAACAAGAGTTACTATGCAATGTATTAACAGAGAACTTAAATCCTTAGGGAAAGGTAGCTAGTAAAAGGCAGTTAAGGAGTTTGCCCTATGGGTTATAATTTTATGATAATAGTATAATCTGCCGTTGAAAATGAAAGTTTCACTAGGATCACTGGAAATGTTAGAAGTAGCAGTATAGACAAATTTAATATTATTGTGCTTGAGATTTATACCTCTACAGTACCTGCTCCTTCACAGATCCCACATACTAATAACTCATTGTATACTTTCATAGCCCCCTTTTCATCAGTAAATAATACTTATTATATACACACTATATGTAAAGCATCACCATCACTATTTTTATGACAAATAGACCATTTACTCACTTGGAGAATGAACCATGAAAATGGGAAATGGCATATTTTCATCTGCTCCCAAAGGGCATGAAGTATTCTGGACACTTTCTAGTGATATCACTAGACTTACTTAGTTTATTTATTTAGGTGAAGCTGTTTCTACTTTGTGTATACCTTCATTTGTATTACTTTTTATTTTTATTTTTTAATTTTTTTTAGATTCCACATATAAGTGATATATAATCTTTGTCTTTCTCTGACTTATTTCACTAAGCATAATATCTTCTAGATCTACCCATGTTGTTACAAATGGCATTATTTCATTCTATTTATGGCTGAGTAGTATTTCATTGGGTATGTGTGTATATACATGTCTATCTCGTCTACTTTATCTGTGCCTCTGTTGATGGGCACTTGGGTTGCTTCTGTGTTTTTGCTATTATATATAATGCTGGTATTAAAGTGCATGTATCTTTTCAAATTAATGTTTTTGTTTCTTCCATATATATATATGCACAGGAGTGGTAGTTCTAGGTCATATAATAATTCTGTTTTTAGTTTTTTTAAGGAATCTCCATACTGTTTTTCAAAGCAGCTACACCATTTTACCTTCCCATCGGCAGTGCACCAGGGTTCCTTTTTCCCCATATCCTGCTCAACAGTTGTTATTTGTAGATTTTTGATGATACCAATTATGACAGGTGTGGAATGAAACCTCATTGTGGTTGATTTGCATTTCTCTAATAGTGACGCTGAGCATCATCTCGTGTGCCTGTTAGGCATCTGTATGTCTTCTCTGGAAAAATATACCTATTGCAATCTTCTTCCCACTTTTTGATTAAAATTTTTCTATACTGAGTTATGTGAGCTGTTTATATATTTTGGATACATGCGTGTGTGCTCGGTCTGTCTCACTTTCTGTGACCCCATGGGCTGTAGCCCTCAAGGCTCCTCAGTCATGGAATTTTCCAGGCAAGATTACTGGAATGAGTTGCAATTTCCTACTCCAGGAGATCTTCCCAGCTGAGGGAATGAACATGAGTCTTCTGTGTCTCCTGAATTAACAGGCAAATTCTTTATCACTATCCCACCGGGGAAGTCCAAATTTGCAAATATTTTCCCCTATCCCACAAGTTGTATTTTCATTTCATCAATGGTTTCCTTTGCTGTACAAAAGCTTTTAAGTTTAATTAGGCTCCATTTGTTTGTTTTTACTTTTATTTCTTTTGCCTTAGGAGACTGATCCATGAATATATTGCTACAATTTAGGTCAAAGGGTGTTCGGCCTATGTCATCTTCCACAAGTTTTATATTTTCAGTTCTTACCTTTAGGTATTTATCTCATTTTGGATTT
>SJYC01097472.1:0-27054 GCA_006408675.1 Madoqua kirkii
AAAGTTATGACCAACCTAGACAGCAGCATATTAAAAAGCAGAAACATTACTTTGCCAACAAAGGCCCATCTAGTCAAGGCTATGGTTTTTCCAGCGGTCATATATGGATGTGAGTTGGACTATAAAGAAAGCTGAGCACCAAAGAATTGATGCTTTTGAACTGTGGTGTGGGAGAAGACTCTTGAGAGTCCCTTGGACTACAAGATCAAACCAGTCCATCCTAAAGGAAATCAGTCCTGAATTTCACTGGACTGACACTGAAGCTGAAACTCTAATTCTTTGGCCACTTGATGCAAAGAACTGACTCATTGGAAAAGACCCTGATGCTGGGAAAGATTGAGGGCAGGAGGAGAAGGGGACGACAGAGGATGAGATGGTTGATGGCCTCACTGCCTCGATGGACATGAGTGTGAGTAAACTCTGGGAATTGGTGATGGACGGGGAGGCCTGGTGTGCTGTAGTCCCATGTGGTCACAAAGAGTCGGACCCGACTGAGAGACTGAACATTTAGCACGATGCCTGCAGTATGGCTGTTAACTAAAAAGCGTTCTTCTCTTCCTCTCAGAATCTTTTCCAAACTCATACCGTCTGCACCTTCTATCTGTTCCATATGGGCTTCCCTGGTGGATCGGAGGTTAGAGCATCTGCCTCCAATGTGGGAGACCCGGGTTCGATCCCTGGGTCGGGAAGATCCCCTGGAGAAGGAAATGGCAATCCACTCCAGTATTCTTGCCTGGAGAATCCCATGGACAGAGAAGCCTAGTAGGTTACAGTCCACGGGGCTGCAGAGTCGGACACGACTGAGCGACTTCCCCTTCCCCTTCAGTGTTCACCATGTTGTAGTTATTTATCATTGTCTTCCTCTAGACTATGAGTTGTTTGGGGTCTAAGAACAGTGACTCCTCAGGACCTAGCACAGGGCTTGGTACATGGAAGTCCTTAATGTCTGTATGGATAAGTGGATTGAGTGGAGAAGACACAAACTCGTGCAAGACAAGGAATGAGCTTCTGTGTAGGGAATTCTCTCTGCTGGGGTGCTTCACTCTCTGAGTCCAACAATCCTAAGCAAGATTTTCCTTTTTGGTGGTTAGGTGTCCAAGTGCTCACAGAGCCCGGTATATACACATGCCAACTGATCAAGACATGCCTGAAGGGACACCAGGAGCAATTCAGTACTGGCTCTACCCTGGGGGGGCCCACAGCCATTCTTTCTGGGGCCCCAGGAGAAGTCATACACAGTTCCTTGCAGAAAAACAATGCCAACCTTCCTCCTGTCCTGATGCGTTGTTCTGTGCCAGTGTGACTCACAGAGGATCTGAAGAGGGAGGGACCCTGCTGTGATGCCAAGAGGGAGTGGACTGGGCCTGGTTGCTGGAACAGGAAAAGAGCAGTCAGGACAGATGGGCCCAGGGAACTCTGTCCAGGCACCAACTAGTCTAGCCAGGGCTGGTGAGGTCAGGTTACTTTTTAAAGGACCAAGGTGTCTCTTCCAAATAGAAAGACAATACTTTGACTTATTTGCCATGCACCCTGAAGAGTAAATGCAGTGAAGGGCCAAGAGAGGCAGGAGAGCAGGAGCGGCCAAACCCAGGACCACTGTGAGGGCACCTGGGCTCCCAAAGCTTCCCTCTCACTTATATTCTCTTTCATCCTCCTGGGGCGTCTCCAGGGAGACCCTGCTCTTCTGGCTTTACTGAGACAGCTGCTGAGAGGAGTGTGGACTTTGGAGACAGCTCACATTTCAGCCAGGGCATAACCACTCCGAGGTTCAGTGGAAGACCTGAAGAAAATTCTATGCTGGGAAACAGTTCCTCCTCACATTCTCAGCATGAAAAGCCTTGGAAACAAGGGCCCCAGACACAACAGCCTCTGAGGTGAACGCCAGGGCCTGCGCCCCGTTTACTTGCATAAGCCAGAGGTTTCTGCCGCAGTAGCAGTCTCAGACCAGGGGCAGCCCCTCCCTCCAGCCTCGGCAGGTCCAGAGTGAGACAGACACCAGACACAGTTCAGATTCCTTTCTCTGAGGCTGAGGAGACCATGTCCTCCACTCCCTTGTCTCTAAAAGATAAGGTCTGTAAGTCTGCACCCCCACCGCCGTACACAGTTTGCTATGGGTTAAGCGCCAAATGTTAAAGAAACCCATTACACAGGGTTCTTTCACACAAAGAAGACTGCAATGCCATCGAGGAACCAGCCAGTCCTGGAACAAGTGTGCACGCTTCCCTCTCTCTGACTCATGGGAGAGTGCTCCAGGGGCCTGAGCTGCATGTCATCACAGGGAGACTGGGGCCTTCCAGGGAAGACTCGGCCTTGGCCCTCTTCCATGGCTATAAGGATGTTGTTCCTGCAGGGACCATCCAGACCTGAGCTCTGAGTAAGGCAAATAGGCTGATACTGTCGGGAAGGGCGTCCAGGGCTTCCGGCCTTTGGGTGCTGGCTGGGGGCGGGGCCAGCCGCAGGGCCAAGGGATTGCGGGAGGCTCAGTAGGTGAAGCGCATCTTTGGTGAGTAGCCCAGTTTGTCCAGGCTGGGGTGGCAAGCCTGCTGCACCATTGGGGGTGGTCCACAGAGCAGCAGCAGCGTGTCCTCCCCGGGGGCGGGCAGGTGCTCCTGGATCATGTCCGCAGACACGAAGCCCTTGCTGTAGGCCCAACCTGCACGGGAGAGGAGAGCGCCACCTTCCAGAGCCGCGCTGGCCGCGGGGGCAGTGTGGGCAGGGGAGGGTGCTCCGCACCCTCTGGCTTGGCTCCTCAGAAGGCCTCCAGGTGCAGCAGCACCAATGGTCAGTGGGACAGCCAGCCCTCCCACCGCCCGGCCACAGGAACCGCAGGGAAGGTTCCAGGGGAGCACTGAGTCCATGCACTCGGAGGCTAGCAGCGTCAGCGGGTTTCATTGAGACCAGAACCCACAGAAGGGGGAACCCTGATCTGGGACGCCCAGCAATGGGGAAGGTACCTTCTGGGGGGTGATCCAGAGTGAACCAGAGCTTAAAGCGGTTGGGGTGTCGGGCCTGCAGCTCCTCCAAGTCCTCTCGTAAGATTATGTCCTTTTCAGTCTGAAATGAAGTGGAGAAGCAAAGTCTTTAGGAATCTTCTCAGATTCTAAAACACAAAAAGTTCTCTGCTACAACAACTCTCCAACCAGGAAAGAAAAAGCAGCAGAAGTTCAAAGGTATAAGCAAGGATTTGAGGGAGTTAGGATGAAGGGAAGGAGAGGGAAGGAGCCTTTATTAAGGAATGAAGATGGACTGTGTTAACAGGAAACTCAAGGAGCCAGTCTCTACACTGTGTAAATGTTTTCTCTTTCTCTTTCCTCAGGGGCCAGGGAAGGAATGTGGCTCAGTGCTCTGTCCTGCTTACTGTGGGGAGGACCCTCTACCGCAGTGGGGCTCGGGGCAGAGGCTGGGCCAGTGTACCCATTGGGACTACCCTCCCCACACAGTAACTATGAAATCCCAGGACAGAAAAGCGAAGCAACCTGATTGGCAAACAGCAGAGAGCACTGGGTAGGATCTTCTGGGTCTTTCAGGATGGCCCGGATCAGCTGCAGCATTGGAGTGATTCCTGCGCACAGACACCCCACGGTGAGACGCAAGGCCCACTTCCCATCCCTGCCTGTGAGCTGCCCGACCCGATCAGCTTAATTCTACTCACTCAGCCCTTCACTCTGCTTCCCTTCATGTCCTAATTCCCTGTGCTTCTCCTATGACTTCACAGCACCAACATTTCTGGACGGATGTGCCCTTTATCCAAGACTCACTAAATTTCTATCTGGTAGGTGACTTGTGATCAGGTGCTCAGTGTTCACATAAGTTCATATTGTTGAAAAAAACCTCAAAGTGAAAGTCGCTCAGTCATGTCCGACTCTTTTTGACCCCATGGGCTATAGTCCACGGAATTCTCCAGGCCAGAATACTGGAGTGGGTAGCCTTTCCCTTCTCCAGGGGGATCTTCCCAACCCAGGGATTGACCCCAGGTCTCCCACATTGCAGGCAGATTCTTTACCAGCTGAGCCACAAGGGAAGCCCTCATGTTGTTCAAACCCTTCTAAAGAACCAACCCAGGACTCTCCTGAAGTCTGCTGGAGGGTAGGGCTTGATGACTGTAGCACCTACTGGCTCCGTGATGAGGGTCCTGGGGCCCTGGACTTGCAGGTTAGGGGCCTGAGCTTTGGAACTGGGCAGAGCTGCACACTGACCCTGCCCCCAGCTGCGTGCGGAAAGCATTCAACCTCTCCGAACCTCTGTCTTCTCATCCCTAAAAAGGGAAGGCTCATACCTACGTCACAGATTCTTACAGAGAGCCTAGCGCAGCGTCTGCCGCAGGCCAGCGTCCGGAGCTAGTTTTCTTTCTTCTGCACTGTCCTATTCTAGCTGCTTCTCTGTTCTCACCAAAAATTTATTAGATTCATTCAATTTGAGGTCTTGGGAGAGCCCACCTGATCTTTCTCTCATACTGTCAGTTAAAAATAAATTTTGGGGGGCTTCTACCTGATTATGATTTTGTTTAGCAGCACCCAGGGAGCTCTAGGCATTGCTGGGGACCCCCCAGTTTGGCCATGATTACCAAACCTTCTGAGGGGCACCTGGAGCTGTCACGGTCACGGTCACAATGGAGGGAGGGAGGGGGCAGCCCTGGGGCCATGCACCTGTGCCTCCGGCAATCATTCCCAGGTTCCTGGCCACGCGCTCTTCTGGTGGAGCCTTTTTGTTGGGCTGGATGTTAAACTTCCCTGAGAGGTTAAGCGGAGAGATGGGAGAAAGAACAAAGTCAATTCAGCAAAGTAAGAAAACAAATGCAGAGTCGAAAACACGGCCCAGGCCAGCTCAGCAGCTGCTGTGGAATCCGATCCTGGGGCGGCGGTGTTGGGCCAGCCCTGACAATCAGGCCAGGACTGTCTGTCCCACATGATGAGCAACAGGGAGTCATTAGCTGGCTCCCGCAGAGGGTCACTCCCTGGCGAAGGCGAGAGGCCTCTACCTCCCCAGTGGCCCAGGCAGCGCCCAGGCTGCCTAATGCACCCACCGTTCCCGTGGGAAGGGTGAGTGCCATCGTCATCCCTGGCTGTCTGCAGCTCGGCCTGAGAGTGAGCCTCTGAGGCAGAGCAGGAGCAGCGCGCCTTTGTTAGTCATCCCACGGCTGTCAGGGCTGCTGAACTGTGCGGATGCGGAACTGATCTCGGGCACATGGGGCTGCGGAAGACGCCTCTATCTAACACCGGGGCTGTGTCCACAGGTGGGGCAGGCGGGCCTCACCCACGTGCACACACACACAGAGCCACACTCTGCAGAGAGGTCCACAGGCACCAGAGTTGTAGGGGGTGGACCGTTACCTTTTCCCGCGTAAGTGAGCAGCCCACTTGGCCCCCGAAACTCCACCACGTCCCCAATCTTCAGGCTATCCAGGTACTGAGACATTTTCCCTCCCTCAGGAAATTTGGGGTGCACACCCTTCAGATAGACCTGGTAAGACAGAATGGAAAGAACTTTATTTGAATGTCCCTGGCTTCTGAGTCCCCCGGTGACAGAACCTTCCTGAAGCTGGGCAGGGACGACACCAGGGCTGTCTTCACATCCACAAAGGACATGCACCGCCTCCTATCCAATACATCATGGAAATTTCTACAAAGCGCAGACTGGGGAGGATAAGGGCTCCGGGGGCTCCTTCTGACCCTCTTACCTTGATGACAAGATCCACGTAGCCCTGGTCCTCATCGCTGGTGACAGGAGTGTACGGCCTGATGACCAGGCTGCCATCGATTCGGGCAGAGAGGTAGACATGTTTGCCTAGGGACCACGTGTAGAGCTGCATGTGGACGGGCTGCACTCGGGCTGCCTGTCCAAACACTCTGGGGGGTCTGAGCGGAGAAAAGCAACTTGCTCCCTGCTGGGGTCCCCGTGAGCTACCCGGCAGGGAGGATTCGACCCTTTGAGGCCCTAGCTGGACCCTTCAAAAGCTGCCCTCTGCAGAAACTCTTATCAGCGACTGCCAGGACTTTGCTGGAGAGCTGAGGGTCTGGCAATGGGGAGATGGGCAGAGTTTGCTCAGGAACAGTATTTGCTCAAATCCTGCAGGAAGGAGGGGGAGTGTTGAGTGCTGAAGATGTCTGGGGGCACCGAAGCCACACCCAGAGTGGCCCAGGGCGCCTCACAGCCTGGAGGGGAAAGGGGGACACAGCACAAAGGCAGCGGAAGGGGAGTGCGGTGCAGGAGACCCCAGGAGACGAGCCGCCCTGTCAGGGCACCAGGGCCAGGAGCCCGCGCCATCCTTCTTACCCACAGGCAGCCCCAGAACGTGGTGAGCCGTGGGCAGGGCAAAGCGGAACCTCTTGGTGTTGTGGTTCAGAGTCTGGAGGACAGATGACAAGCGTCTCACCAGGCAGGTCTGGTGCGGCCAAGGCTCCCGGGCACCCCAGCCACGGTCTAGCGGAGCTCCGGCCCCGCCCCTACTCCACAACTCACAGTCTTGTCTAGCAGTCGCAGCCGGTACTTCTCATTGGGGTCCAGGAGCGTGACCGGCGGCCGGCGGGACCTCCGCACCAGGTAGGCGCCCAGAGCCACGCCTAGCAGCGTCAGCAGCCCCACGCCCAGGGAGGCCAGCAGGACCGGACTCTGCAGGCAGAGGGGGCAGTGACAGCCGCGCTGGGGAAGAGCCCAGGGCGCGGGCGGGGACGGGCCCCGGCGATCTGCGCCCCAGGAGGGCTAGCCCGGACTCCGGCCCAGGGGCCAGCCGAGGCCCGGGGGCAGCCTGGGTGGGGCCCCCAGCCCGAGCGTGCGGCCCCGGGACCCCGGCATCCGGGGAGGACGTGAAGCCCTACTGGGCGGGGCCGGCGGCGACAGCCCCTGGTCCGGACCTGAGTGCCGGGTCCCAAAGGGGGCGGAGTCCCCCGGCGCGGGGTACAGAGCGAGGGTCTTACCGGCTGCAGCCCCATGACGAGAACCGTGCGGCCCGCCGCGCAGCCGGCCGCCGGATCCCAGAATGCGCCGCGAGGAGGGAGGGGCGGGGTGGGCGGGGTGAGTGGGCGGGGCCTGGATTGGCGGGGTCTGGGCTGGGCAGGTGGGCGGGGCCACCAGGCGCCCCACCCCTTTCTCCCAGACCCCGGAGCCCTACCCGGAGGGCTGCGGCTCCAGCCCCTCCTCCCCAGCCTTCGGTCCGTAGCCTCTTGGACCGCTCCGGCTCTAACAGGCAGAGTTCTGTCAAACGTAGACACATACCCCGCGGGAGCTGGAAATCTCAAGCGTGCAGATGCTCAGCGAGAGACAGGCTCAAAGTAGAGCTGGAGGGCCTGCCAGTAACTAACCTTGGTTTCTCAACAGGCAGAATCTCAACCGGAGGATCCACAGCCTGCCCGAGTCTCCTCAGAAATGACAGGGGCTGCTTCGTTGTCTGCTTCCGTGACTTGTTTTCCTCGCATCCGGCCATCAGGCTCATTCGGGAGCTCACTTTGGGTCCAGGTCAAGATTCTCCAGCTTGCTAGGTGGCTCAGTGGTCAGAAATCGCCTGCCAATGCAGGAGATGCGGGTTCCATCCCTGGGCCAGGAGGGTGCCTGGGAGGAGGAAAGGGCAACCCCCTCCAGTATTTTTGCCTGGAAAATTCCATGGACAGAGGACCCTGGTGGACTGCAGTCCAGGGGGCCACAAGAGTCGGACAGGACTGAGCACATTCTTCTTACCGGGATCTGGGTTCTCCTGCCTCCAGGGCCGAGGACCTGGCGTTGGAGGTAGACGAAACTGAATCAGAACCTGGACAACTTACCCAGCCTCTCTGTGATTCCTGTCTACAGATGGATGTGTGTTATTGTCTGTCTAGTTCATAGGCTGATGAGACCCAAGGGAGACATGTAATGTACTAAACGTGTGGCCTGTCACAGAGCAAAGCTCTCAACAGGCGCCAGGGGCTGCCGTGACTCGGCAGGCAGTACTGATGCTCTGTCTGGGATTGCAGCTGAGCTCTCCTGGCAGGAGATGCCTGGGACAGGAGGAGTCAGACATGGATGCTGGCAGCCTGGAGCACACGTTGGCCAGGATGGCCATTCTCTCTAACACGCAGTCCCTCACTGGAGTGGCATTTGCCCTGGATTTCTCCCGAACCTTGAGTCCTTGGCTTGTAGATGCCCATCTTCTCACCGTATCTTCACATGGTCTTCCCTCTGTGTGGGTCTGAGTTGGCACCCTTTTTCCGCTTGGTCAGACTAAATATTTCGGTGGCATACAGTCTGTTTAGCAACTCTTCTACCTTGCTGCCGTAGCGTGAAAGCAAACACAGATAATACACAAAGGAATAAAAGTAACTACTTTCTAGTGAAATTTTATTTACAGAAACAGATGATTGATCCTCATCCAGCATTACCAGAACCCCTCAGATGAGTTGATACTCAACCCCTTCCAGACCCCACAGGAAAGCTCTCAGAGACCTGTTCTGGTGGAAGGGGGCGGCGTGGCAGCCAGACTCTCCCGTCTGGAGCTAGACACAGAGACACACTCCCAAGGGACCCAAAGGACACCAGCTCAGGTGATGAGCGCTGGCCACCAGGCTCCCCACGAGATAAGTCACCCGATTCCCGCCCATGCCCCGCCCACGCCCGCGATCCAGCCCCTCAGAACCGCCTTCACTAGACTGGACAAAGCTCCAGGCTCAGAAGAGCTCCCTGACTCCCTCCTCCTGAGATGACCTCTCTTCTCCATCAAAGCTCTCTGCCTTCAGCGACTCTGAAGGACACTGTCTCTGTGTCCCATTGATTTTCCTCTTAGGTGATTCTGTTGGGCTTCTCCTTTGAGCAAAGTGACTGGTGGGAGAAGCTTCCATAGATGGTAAGACTTGGCTATCAGCCTCAAATGACATGGCAAGGGTACTGCTGGTTTTGCGGTCCTTTAGGAATTTGTGTTAATGGGATCATACAGTATGTGGTCTTTTGTGTCTAACTTCTTTTTTGCATTGTGTTTGTGAGATTTATCTGCATTGTTGTGATCATAGTTTATTCATTGCTGATTAGTGTTCCGTTGTATGATTAGATCAAATTTATCAATACCTACCTGTTCTACTACTGATGCCCATTTGGGTGGCCTCCAATTTGGGGCCGTCACAAATGATGCTGCTATACGCATTGTCCTCCATGTCTTTTGGGGCACAGGCACTTGGGTTTCTGCTGAGTGTGTGCCCAGGAACGGAACTGCCCCATCGTAAGGTGCTCGGTGTTAGAGGCAGTGGATTCTGCAAGCAGTCTTCTAAAGCAGTTGTGGTGGTTTGCCCTTCCACTAGCAGAGAGGAGCATTCTTGCTTTTCTACATCGGAGGCTGACAGACACTTTGTCTAAAGGGCCAGACAGTAAGTGCTCTAGATTCTGTGAAGTGTAGTGTCCGCCACTGCTCTTCAGCTCTGGCCACGCAGCATGAGAGCAGTCCCAGCCCGCAGCCCACGTGTAGGAACGTGGTTGGTGAAGCAGTCCGTGCACTGTGTTTGGTCCACAAACAAAGGGTTGGCTGCGGTTTACCAACCCTTGTTCATTCTTTCCAACGTGCGGTGCTTCTTAACTTCAGACGTGTTGATGTTTGCAGTTCTTGGAGGAAAAGTGAGAGGACCTCCTTGTGAAACAGTTCCTCATTTGCACAGTTCCTTGTTGAGATTTTCGGCCCATGGGGTTGCCTGTCTTTTTCTCACTGATCTCTACTTGTTCTTTATATACTTCTGGGTGGATATTCTTGGTCTGTTACATGTTAATAATACTCCTACTGTATAGCTTGCCTTTTCTTTCTCTTTATGATGCTTCTTCATATGCTGTGAAATTTGGCCTATATTGAAGGCATCCTTCCTTATATTTTCATTGTTCTTTTTCTTCTACTTTTACTAAATTCTTATGATGGATGCTTACCTTTTTTTAATTTTTAGTCTCGTTTATTTTACTTATTAGTCTCACTTGTTTCCACTTAATACTGTAAATTTCCTTCTGGAAGAGGATTAGCTGCGTGACCCAAGTTTTCCTATTGGTAGTCCCATTATGATTCAGCTGTAAATATATTCTAGCTTCCATAATGATTTTTCTTTAGCTTTTGAATTTTTTAGAAATATGTGTTTATTTTTCAAGTATGGGCTTAAAAATCTTCCTTTTTGTCATTAATTTAGGAACCAGGTGGGTTAGAAGCTGTGTTGCCAGAGGCCCTGGAGCGCCTCTTCAGTCTGGAACTTGCTGAGCTGCCGCCTGGTCGGTTCTCACGCGCGTTTCCAGCTTTTTGTGCTGAATGTGTGCTCCCGGTGCTGTGGCTCAGCCGACTGCCTCCCGAACCTTGAGACCCTGTCCTTGGCTCATCACCTGCACCCTGCTCCGCCTACTCTCGCAGACACTGAATTCCCTCAGGGCGAAACCAGCTTACGTCATTGTTTACCTATCTGGAGTTCCATTTCTGTTTAATTATTTGGTCTCTGAGAATTTCGTATATTGTTTTCATCCCAGTAATCACCACCTCAATGGACATGAGTTTGAGCAAGCTCCGGGAGTTGGTGATGGGCAGGGAAGCCTGGTGTGCTGCGGTCTACAGGGTCACAAAGAGTCAGACGCAACTGAGCAGGTGAACTGGACTGAATACACGTAACAGCAACTTTTAAGTGTCACATCTGGCATATTTAATTGTATGTTTCGTTCAAAGAGCTTCTGCATCTGCCCACTTCTGGCTGCGCGGGGGCTCTCTCTAGCTGCAGTGGGCAGCACTCCTCTGGTGGGGGCACTCTCCCCATGTGGGGCACAGGCTGCAGGCTGCGCGGGCTTACTAGCAGGTCCACAGGGTCACAAAGAGTCAGACGCAACTGAGCAGGTGAACTGGACTGAATACACGTAACAGCAACTTTTAAGTGTCACATCTGGCATATTTAATTGTATGTTTCGTTCAAAGAGCTTCTGCATCTGCCCACTTCTGGCTGCGCGGGGGCTCTCTCTAGCTGCAGTGGGCAGCACTCCTCTGGTGGGGGCACTCTCCCCATGTGGGGCACAGGCTGCAGGCTGCGCGGGCTTACTAGCCCCTAGGCATGTGAGATCTTCCCGGACCACAGATCAAACCTGTGTCCCCTGATTCTCAACCACTGGATCACCAGGGAAGCCCTGTTTAATATAAGGGTTCATAGTCAGACAAACTGCCAGGAGCAAAATCTTCAGTAGTTTCTTTATTTGTGATTACACTGAATAGAAATGTATAGATATTTTTGCATAAATTAATAAATTCTGTATTGAAAACATTATAATGAAGCCTGAGTATTTTCATTTAATGGTTGTATCTTGAAGATCTTTTCAGGTCATACTTAAAAGTTTGTGTTTTTTTTTTATAACAGCAATCAGGTAATTTGAAACTTCTTATTTCAGACAACTAGAAAAAAGCTGAACAAAGTACATATGGCATCTGTTTGAAAGCAACAGCAAGATATCAAGGTAAGGAAGAATTATCAGACTAATGCAAAAAGGGTTTCTGTCAACTGAAAAAAGCCTTCAATTCAGTTCAGTCGCTCAGTGGTGTCCAACTCTTTGCAACCCCACGAATCCAGCACACCAGGCCTCCCCGTTCATCACCATCTCCCAGAGTTCACTCAGAATCACGTCCATCGAGTCTGTGATGCCATCCAGTCATCGCATCCTCTGTCATCCCCTTCTCCTCCTGCCCCCAATCCCTCCCAGCATCAGAGTCTTTTCCAATGAGTCAACTCTTCGCATGAGGTGGCCAAAGTACTGGAGCTTCAGCTTCAGCATCATTCCTTCCAAAGAAATACCAGGGTTCATCTCCTTCAGAATGGACTGGTTGGATCTCCTTGCAGTCCAAGGGACTCTCAGGAGTCTTCTCCAACACCACAGTTCAAAAACATCAATTCTTCAGCGCTCAGCCTTCTTCACAGTCCAACTCTCACATCCATACATGACCACAGGAAAAACCATAGCCTTGACTAGATGGACCTTAGTTGGCAAAAAAGTCCTTACCAAATTTTAAATGGAAATCCACCCAAAGACTTTGCATTCATTTTACTGGTTAACACGTGTTGCAAGGAACATGTTATTTTTTTATCTTTTTTAGATGTGTAGCTCACTGGTAAAGAATCCACCTGCCAATGCAGGAGATACAGGTTTGATCCTTGGGTTAGGGAAGATCCCCTGGAGAGGAAATGGCAACCCATTCCAGTATTCTTGCCTGGAGAGTTCCATGGACAGAAGAGCCTGGCGGGCTGCCGTCCACAGTTGCAAAGAGTCGGACACCACTGAGCGACTGAGCGTGTGTACACGCCTGGCCCGCCGTGATGTTATTCTGTTTCTAGTGAAGTGGCTGAATATATCCCAGGGAGAGGCAGCTAGTTATATTCAAACACTATTTTTTAAAAGTTAACTTTAGGAAAAATTTCAAAACCCTACAGAACCCTTTCATTTATGTTTTTATTGGGCTTCATCAATTTCGTTCGTCAAATGAAAGAGAACTGGTACCTATATTGCATTTAATTTTAATTATTGATTTTTGCATTAAGTTCTTTTTTGGTGTCGCTCAAGTTTGGTTCATATCATTACTACTAACCTTGAGTCTGTACCCAAATGTTCCCGAATAGATACAGGCAGGGATTTGTGATTCTGACTCCTTGTTTTTCGATGGGCATAGAAAGATTTCTAAGTTACATATTGTTTCTTTCCTCTAGAAGGTTATAGCTGCTGGTTCAGCTATTCATAACTTTATGAGGCAGATAACGGACATTTCAGTTCCCTGGTGAAAGTAAACTGCCCTCTCCTTAGAAAAATGCACGTGTGTAGACACAGTTCTAGCAGAGTCATGAATACTTGGAGCGTCCGTTCCTGAGTCCCAGCTGAGCAGGCTTTCCTCTAGCAAGGTCTTAACCTTGACACCTTAGAGGCTTGGGTCTTCCTGTGGTGTATGTGTGTCCCCCCCAACTCCGAACTCATACCTTGAGATCCTAACCCACAAGGGGATGGCAATAGGAGGTGGAGCCTTTGGGAGGCGAATGGGGCTTGAGGGAGGGGTCTTTTCGAATAGGATTAGTGCCCTCATAAAGGAAGTCAGAGAGCCCCCTGCCTCCTTGGTGCACGTGTGAGGACGCAGCAGACAGACAGTGTCTGTGAACCAGGAGGTGGGCTCTCCCCAGACACTGAACCCTCTGGCACGTTGACCTTGGACTCCCAGCCTCCAGGACATGAGAAGTAGAGTTCTGTTGTTTATAACCCCTGGAATGTAACAGCCTGAACTGACCGAGACAGGCGTGTGGACGTGAGCCGCCGTCAGCCCCCTCCACGATCATGGTGCCGTCATGAGCGTGGTGGAGCGACAGGTCCTTCCTGGAAAGATCTTGGGATGTTATCACTGTGTGCAGATGAGAATCAAAGCAGTTCCTGGTGCCTCCCTCCCGCTCTCTGGACCCTGGAAGCCAGAAGGGTGTTGGCTCGTGGCTGGCCCTCACTGGTCGGCACCCACTCTCTGAAGTGGGGTGATGGTGCCTCTCAGCTTGGCTGGGGCAGGCCCAGCTATGTCTGCTGACCTGCAGGTTCACTAATGCTCCCTTTCACTATCACTCTCAACAGTGTCTCAGGCAGGAGAACAGATCACGTGCTCGCCCAGCCCAAGAGTGAGCAGGCCTTGACCAGTTTCTAGCTTTATTTCTTGCCAGCCAGACTGATCCCATCCCCAAGCCCCACCCTTCCTGGCTCCCCGAGGCGCGGTCTACCCTTCCTCTTCCTCATCATACTCCGTGGTCCAGACTTTGATCTGCCTGATCAGAAGCCAGGACTCCTGGGCCTCCAGCACCAGCAGCCGGATGCAGCCCAGCACCTCCAGGGAGTCTTCTTCATAAGACACCACCTGGTCCAGGCGTCCCTCCACCACGGGGCCCAGCAGGGTGTAGCGAGCGCAGCCCTGGAGGTCCTCCAGGGGCCCGTAGCCCAGCTCCACCTGCCCTCGCTGCAGCTGGTGCTTCCTGTCTTTGTCGGAGCCCGTCAGCACCTCGATGCGGGTGACCTTCTGGGGCTCCTCCAGGATCACCGTCAGGTAATTGCCTCGGATGGGGTTGAGGGTGGCGAAGCTCTCCTTGTTCAGGGTGTAGGCATACTGCGGGATGTTGTTGGACAGCATCACCATGTCTGTGCGCACACTGGCTGTGGGGTTGTCGGGCTCGCCAAAGACCGTCTCCTTGTCTGCAGGAAGCAGGCGCTCTCCAGCCCAGAGCGGTTGCCCACGTGGTGGAAGACTGAGGAGCCGAAGCGGATCGGCGTGTTCTGGGCCAGGAGAAGAGGGAACTCGGAGAGAAGCACGTGTGTGGGGTTGTCCTTGGGGAAGATGAGGAGGAAGGAGGCCAGGCGGGGGAGGTCGCTGGAGCGGAACACCTTCCCGGCGAAGCTCAGGCTAGAGAACTCTAGGGTCACCCAAGGCAGCTCCTTCCAAGCAGACAGCGTCCAGTAGATGGTGGAAATGAACTTGGGCATGCAGTGAACCCGGTCGTCCAGCATCAGGAAGTATTCGGAGAGGTTGGCAGCGAAGTTCATGAGGAGGGCGTGGTCAGCCTTCTGCGTGGAGTACAGGGCCTCGCAGGGCGAAGGGTGGTCCTCAGGCCTCAGGGTCCCCAGGGGAGGGGGCCTGCCGAGCTGGCCCTGGAACACCAGCAACTGCCCGGCCTCGATGTGTGTTCGGAAGAGGTCAGAGATGTTGGCCACCGTCTGGCTGAGCCGTTCAGGGTCGGGGTCCGACAGGGACACCAGCACCACGACACAGCCCAGCTCGGGGCCCGAGGACGCCCGGAACAGGGAGCGCAGGGTGTCCAGGAGGCGGCTCTCGCGGGGACGCAGCGCCGAGGAGACGCCCACTGTCAGCAACTCTGGGGGTGGGGGGTGGCGGTCAGCACCTCCCGAGGGTGGGCAGTTCCCAGGTCTCCCCCTGCAGCCGCCCTAAGGGCCGGTACCCAAGAGGAGCGCCCACTTCCGTTCCCAGGGAGAGCTGACTGCTGGGCAGGAGAGAGATGCGGCTTGCTTTCCTGTTTGGAAAGGCTGTTGGCCAGGGCAGGGGGCGTGGGGCGTGGGGGTGTCCTTTGAAGGACAATGCTCCCTCTGATGGAGAAGGTTGCCAGATCCAACGAGATGTTTGCTGGCCTTGACCTCAGAGTTATCCCAGTGGCTGTGTGTCTGCCAGACCTGGGTTGGAGGCTGTTCGGGGAACTGTGTATCCCCGAGGGCCTGGCAGTGCAGAGCCCAGGGGTCCCTATCGCTGCCCTCCCCGTCTGGCCAGGCTCTCTCCTCGCCTCCCGCGGGCTCTTTTCCCCTGGTCGCCCTCCCCGAGGGGCCTGTCCTGAGTGAGTTTCCTTGACGGACAGTCCTTAAGAGGCTGCCCCGTGCTTCTTAGCGTGTTGCTCATGCGGGCGGTGGCAGGTGCGGAGCAAAGACGCCTGCCCCGCACTCTGCGGCCGGCCCAGGCTGGGCACCCTCTGTCCCCGCCCTCCTCCTCCTGGCCCGTCTGTGCCCTGGTCCGCCGTCTCCCAGTCTAGCCGCCACCCTGCGCCTACTCACTCTTTTCACGGGGAGGGGACCCGGCCAGGAGCTTGTACTTGGCGTGTTGGAGCTCTGGGGAGGCTTTCTCCATGTCCTTGAAGACCTGCAGACGGTTCTTGACTTCGGAGCTGATTTGCTGCTGGCTGAGTTGCCACAGAATTTTCTTCTTTTCCTCCTGCTCAGAGGAAGGTGAACGTCAGCCCTGGCTGGGCTTTCCCCTGAGAGCCAGGCTAGGCAAGGCTGGGATGTGGCCAACCAGAACCCCCCTCATCATGGGCACACACAAGGCTCTCTAGAAGGGGTGGGTGGCCCCCAGCTTGTGCAGAAGGCCGATGGGAAGGGCCTGGCTTATGCAGCATGGAGACCCACCTGCCCCTACCTGGCCCATGTCTGACTACTCTACCCTCCAGCTGGCAAAGGTCACCTAACTCGGCTCAGCCCATGCTGGGCTCTGCGACAGACGCTGAAGGCTGGTGTCTGGTCCTGTGCTCAGCTCTGTTTTGGCCAGTTCTGACCGCACACACGTCTCTGAAGCACCTTCCTTCACTCGCCCTATGCTGAGCTTGGGCCGGTCTGAGCCTTCTAGAACAGCGTGTGCTATAGGCCCGGGCATGGCCTGGGTGGGACTCGGTCTCCTCCAGGTGCCCACTGCTGGGGCGTTCCTTTGGGGCTCAGGGGTGTGGCCCCCAGGTGGCCCTCCCCGCGGGCGGGTCCTAGCAGGCCCTGCGCACCTGAACGTCCTCCCTTCCTCCTCGCCTTTACCCCAACTTTGTATCAAGGCTGGCTCAGCACTGATCCTGTCTCTGACCCTGTTGTGCTCCTTCCAGAGCTTTCTCCTTAGAGCGCACGCGGTGAGGCTAGGGTGTCTGCGTAACTGGGAAGACTCCCCGCTGAAGGACCGCACGTGGTCGGAGCTCCCTCCGGGGACTCACCACCAGTAAACTGTACATAAGTTGCTCTTCAAGCCTCTCTTGGAGGAAGAAGCCCAGGAGGATCAGGGACACGACCATCATGAGGAACTTGCAGAGGCAGCGGTGCTCGGTGTGCAGACTGGGAGCGGCTCTGCGGAGACAGGCAGGTGTGGGCCCCGCGCTCCGGCTCACCTCTCCTGGAGTCTCGGGGAGCCTTCTCGCCCCGCTGACCTGCCCCTGCTGATGGCCCCCGGGAGGCCGAGGCCAAGGGGGCTGGTCGTGTCCAGCCCCCTCCCCTTCCTCCCTTCCGCTGAGGCTTCCAGCTGAGACCGGAGCAATGTCTGTCCTGTATCTGCTCTTGGAGCAGCAACCCCGCCCGAAGGATGCATTGCCAAGAGGACAGGCAGGGCTCGGCATCAATCAGGCCTTCCCCAGGCCTCAGACTCAACTGGCGTCTCCTTCCGGGTGTGACTGGCCAGAGACTGGGGCTCTTGTCAGCTCTCACTGCCTTCTGAGTCTGCTCCTTCCCGGGATTATGGTTGACAGATTACGAGGTTCTGAGTCAAGTCAGAGGGACCGAGGGAAGCTGGTTACTACATGTCTCTTTCCCCATCCCCAGCTGGTCAGAAGGGTGGAAACCTTGAGTGGCTGGAAATTCCTAATCATGTGACGTCTTGACCAGGTTTAGATGTTATGTCATGGAGACTTTTGTCTCATAGAAAAGGTGCTTTGAGGGTTATCAGAGAGCAGAGATTTCCCTGACATCAAGGAGAAAACCCTTTAATGCTGCAGGATGGGGGCCCAGAGGGCTCTTCTGAAGTGGCCGAACCTGGGCATCCCTCCCAGGGGACCCTGCTTGACAGCCCTTGTTCAGCTTGAATGGAGGCTGCCCAGCACCCCAGCCTCGTGGCTGGTGCCTGCTTCTGGGTGAGGCCAGGGTCAAGCCTGCAAGCCAGCTCTCCAGGCTTTTGTCTCAAGCCCAGGAGTCTGGACGTTAGCTGTCGGTTTGAGTCAGCAGACGAGGGGTGGGTACTGAAGAACTCCTTCCCCGACCAGAGAGCTCCCATCCTGCCCTCCAGCCCAGGCTGCATGCTGGGTCTCCACGCCATCACGGGTTGGTCCCAAAGCTCCAGTTCTCCCTCAGGCCGAGGACTGCCCAGGCCTCTGAAGTTCCCTTCTCTTCTCTTTCTCTGGCCTTTTTCGTTATTAAGAATATATACAGTTCCTTCTTCTCTCCCTCCCCAGCTTAAGGTAAACAGAATAATAACTTTACTTATATAAACTGCAACATGATTACCACCGTAAATTAACATTTGTCACCTCATACAGATACCAAAAAGGAAAAAAAAAGGAAAAAAAAATGTCCTTATGATGAGAATTTTTAAGATTTACTTCCTCAGCAGCCGTCAAATATACTCCACAGTAGCGATCACGGCGGCCGCCTTGCTGCCCACCGCATCGCCGGGACTCACTTATCTGCTGCCTGCAAGCGGGAGCCTGCTGGTGGCCTTCCTCGAGCGCACCCTCCCACCCCACCTCTGGTGGCCACAGGTCCGGTCGCTTCTGTGGCTGCTGCTTATTTATGGATTTCACAGGCCACTGAGATCGTACAAAGTCTGTCTTTCTCTGCCTGACTCATCTCATTTAATAGAGTGCTCTCAGGTTCTGCGTGATCACAAACGGCGGGATTGCCTTCTTTTCGCGGCCACACGCATTCCTTTGTGTGTCTCTGTGTCCATCATGCTTTCTTTGTCCATACTAGTGTGGTTTTGACACATCCACCTACCTAAGAACTGTAGTCTTCTAACCGGACAGAACCTTTTGAACCAAAGACTTTGCTCCCCTCCTCTCTTCCCCTCTTTGAATCTTCTTCCAAGCTTTCCCCCTCCCCTCCCTCTTTTCTCCTCTGGGAATCAAAAAACAAAAAACCAAGCAAACAAAAGCCACTGAAAGCTTTGTTCTGAAGTTAGGATGGCTATAAAGAATCTCTAGAAAAAGAGATTTTTCTTGCATTAAAAAGTTATGTATAGGGACTTCCCTGGCGGTCCAGTGCTTAAGGCTGTGTTCACAGGTTTGGTCCCTGGTCCGGGAACTAAGGTCCCAACGTGCCTCATGGTGCGGCCAGAATAAATGAATAAAAATACTTTAAAAACTTAAATAGTCGTGGATTACTTTGATGTTCAATGTACTTTTTTTCTTTTATGGTCACTGCTTTTTAAAAGCCTGTTTAAGAGATATTGCGTACTAGAGTTGCGAAGATATTCTCTCCTGCATCTCTCTAGAAGCTCTACAGTTTTGGTTCCCCCTCCAGCGTTATTGAGTCACGGCTGACAAATAAAACTTGTATGTACTAAGTGCACAACTTGACGCTTCGCTGCAGATTCACACTGTGAGGTGATGGCCGCCGTCACCTCACACGGCCGCCTCTCCCCTCCTCCCCTCCTCTCTCTTTCTCTTGGTTACTCCCCTTCGCGGTGAAGGCCTTTAAGACCGGCTGTTTCAGCAGCTCTCAGGTGTCAAGCACGGCGTTGCTGACGACAGCCTCATCGCCGTGCCTCAGCTCCCAAGGCCGATTCATCTTTGCTCCTCTTGATAAGCCCTCCCCGCGCCCCTCTTCCAGGCTCTGGCAGCTGACATTTCTGGTCTTTGCTTCTGTGAGTTTCGCTACTGGAGGTTCCGCATATAAACGAGATCAGGCAGTAGTTGTGTCTCTGGGTCTGGCTTATTTCGCTCAGCACGAGTCCCTCTGAGTTCGTCCGTGTTGTCACAAAAGGCAGAGTTTCCACCGTTTGAAAGGCTGTGTGACACTTCCTTCGGTGTCTACACTCCGCATTTTCTTAACTCGTTCCTCTGTCAGTAGACAGTAAGGTGCTTCCTTTCTTAAATAACGCTGCAACGGGCGTGGCCGTGCAGGTGTCTTTTTGAGGTCCTGATTTCCGTTCCTTTGGATACATGAGCACCAAGACATAGGATTGCTGGATCGTGAGTTAGTTCTGTCTTTAATTTTTGAGGAGCTCCCACAACGGCTGAATCAATTTACGCTCCCACCAGCACTGTGCAAGTGTTTACTTTCCCTCAATTCCTAGCCAAAACCTATTATTCCTGGTGAAAGCAGTCCTGATAGAGGTGGGGTGATGTCTCGCTGCGGCTGTGGTTTGGATTTCCCTGATGACTGATGAGGGGCTCCCTGGTAGCTCAGACTCTGCCTGCAGCGCAGGAGCCCCCTGATGACTAATGATGCTGGGATCTTCTCATGGACCTGTTGGCCATTGGCAATGTCTGCTTTTGAGAAATGTCGCCGAAGGTCCTTTGCCCATTTTTAACTGAGTTGTTGTTATTGTTTTTCTGCTGTGGACTTGAATGACTGCCTTATATATTTCAGACATTAGCCCCTTGTCAGATAAATATCCCGCAAATAAGTGCCTTCTGTTCAGGGCCTGCCGCCCCCTTTTCTCCCGTCCGTGGTTTCCTTCACTGTGCGGAACACAGTGCTCGCTTTGAACTTCAGGCCTGTGTTCGTGTCAAGTTCACGTCTGCGTGTGGTGTGAGGCAGGAGTTGAGGTTCGTTTCTTTGCACGGATACCCAGTTGTTCAGCACCGGTTTTGGAAAACGTGTCCCCGCGCCTTCCGAGTTACCTTGGCATCTCGGCAAAATCCGGGAAGGGCGTCAGCCTGCAGCTGTGTCCGCTCCCGCGTGGTCCTGCAGATCTGTTTCTGCTGCAGTCTGCGTGACAGCAGGTCGGGCCCCTCCCCCTCCGCGAGGTCACAATGCCGGTGTCCCGTGTGTTCAGTTCAAGAGCCTGCGTGGGCCCCGTCCTGCCGGCTCTCCCGCGTGGATGAGCAGGCGTCCACGTGAGTGCCATCTCTGTGACAAGCCACGGCGGTTTCTGCGCACCCATTTCCTGGGGATGGTTCTCTAACCTGGCGCCTAAGCCGTACCATTTTGTTAGAATATTTTAGCTTTTCAGTTTCTAGGTCAGCTTTGCTGATGGATGCCTTACAGACCATTTTTACCGTATGGCAAACGTGTGCAGCTGTGGAGCCGCGTCGCCTTCGAGACGGAGAGCAGTCCCCGGAGAGGCGCTCTGCGCCCTTTACAGCCGATGTCCGCCTTCCCCAAAGTGTTTACTTTCCCTCAATTCCTAGCCAAAACCTATTATTCTTAGTGAAAGCAGTCCTGATAGAGGTGGGGTGATGTCTCGCTGCGGCTGTGGTTTGGATTTCCCTGATGACTGATGAGGGGCTCCCTGGTAGCTCAGACTCTGCCTGCAGCGCAGGAGCCCCCTGATGACTAATGATGCTGGGATCTTCTCATGGACCTGTTGGCCATTGGCAATGTCTGCTTTTGAGAAATGTCGCCGAAGGTCCTTTGCCCATTTTTAACTGAGTTGTTGTTATTGTTTTTCTGCTGTGGACTTGAATGACTGCCTTATATATTTCAGACATTAGCCCCTTGTCAGATAAATATCCCGCAAATAAGTGCCTTCTGTTCAGGGCCTGCCGCCCCCTTTTCTCCCGTCCGTGGTTTCCTTCACTGTGCGGAACACAGTGCTCGCTTTGAACTTCAGGCCTGTGTTCGTGTCAAGTTCACGTCTGCGTGTGGTGTGAGGCAGGAGTTGAGGTTCGTTTCTTTGCACGGATACCCAGTTGTTCAGCACCGGTTTTGGAAAACGCGTCCCCGCGCCTTCCGAGTTACCTTGGCATCTCGGCAAAATCGGGAAGGGCGTCAGCCTGCAGCTGTGTCCGCTCCCGCGTTGTCCTGCAGATCTGTTTCTGCTGCAGTCTGCGTGACAGCAGGTCGGGCCCCTCCCCCTCCGCGAGGTCACAATGCCGGTGTCCCGTGTGTTCAGTTCAAGAGCCTGCGTGGGCCCCGTCCTGCCGGCTCTCCCGCGTGGATGAGCAGGCGTCCACGTGAGTGCCATCTCTGTGACAAGCCACGGCGGTTTCTGCGCACCCATTTCCTGGGGATGGTTCTCTAACCTGGCGCCTAAGCCGTACCATTTTGTTAGAATATTTTAGCTTTTCAGTTTCTAGGTCAGCTTTGCTGATGGATGCCTCACAGACCATTTTTACCGTATGGCAAACGTGTGCAGCTGTGGAGCCGCGTCGCCTTCGAGACGGAGAGCAGCCCCCGGAGAGGCGCTCTGCGCCCTTTACAGCCGATGTCCGCCTTCCCCGGCCCCAGCCCACACCTGGGTCTGCGGGACCACCGACACGGTTCCCATCACTGTGGTTTGCCTTTTCTAGAATTTACCTATGCTTATCTTTCTATGATTTCTGAGGAGCATTTCGGCTGCTTTAGCGTTTGAATACAGTGAATAAAGCTGCTCTAGAAATTAAGGGGTGAGCTTCTGGGTAAACAAGAGTGCAATGGCTGGTCTGTGTGGGAGGTGCAGGCTTAACTTCGTGAGAAGCGGCCGGGCTGCTCCCTGCGTGGCCGCACCACCGTGCTTTCCCACCAGCTGCCTGCCTGGCAGACTGGCTGCTCCAGCAGGGCTGTGCTGGGGCCTCATTGTGCTTTAGCCCTGCTGGAAATTGAGACGATTTACATACAGTAAAGCCCACCTTCTTCCCTGTAGGTTCCCTAACTCTCGCCGCACACATCCAGCTGCGTAGTCGCCGGTGTAATCAAGCGGGCCGGCGCGACACCATCACCTCCAGAGCTCCCGGGTGCCTTTGGAGCCAGCCCTTTCCCTCACCTCCAGCCCCTGGTGACCACGCTCCTGCTGTCTGGCCCCAGAGTGTCCCGGCCGTGGAGCCACGCCGTCTGTCTCCTTGAGCCTGCCTCTTCCCCGTCCATGCCGCTGAGAATCACGTTTCGCGAAGCTCACTCGGCGCCGCCTCCGTCCTCCCGCCGTCCTCCTCCGTCCTCCCGCTGAGTGACGCCCTACTGTGCGCATGGGCCGCAGCATCTTTGTGGTCACAGTTTGCTGGATGTTCGGGCTGCTTCCAGCCTTTGGCAATCACAGATAAAGCTGCTGAAGTCGTTCCCTTTCAGGTCTTGTCTAATGTGTCTTTATTTCTCTCAGATAAACACCCAGGAGTGCAGCGACCGCATCATATGAAGTGTTCACGTCACAAGAAACTGCTGAAATCTTTCTGAAGTGGTGCCTCATTGTAAACACCCACCAGCATTTACGGGAGTTCCAGTTGCTCTTCAGCAATACCTGCTTGTCAGTTTAAAAAATTCAGCCTTTCCCATAGGTATACACGTAGTATCTATTAGCAGCATGGCTTACGGTGGGCTGGCTAAATTTGTAGATGTGCCCACCGAAATGAGCAGGGCTGTGCTGGGGCCTCATTGTGCTTTAGCCCTGCTGGAAATTGAGACGATTTACATACAGTAAAGCCCACCTTCTTCCCTGTAGGTTCCCTAACTCTCGCCGCACACATCCAGCTGCGTAGTCGCCGGTGTAATCAAGCGGGCCGGCGCGGCACCATCACCTCCAGAGCTCCCGGGTGCCTTTGGAGCCAGCCCTTTCCCTCACCTCCAGCCCCTGGTGACCACGCTCCTGCTGTCTGGCCCCAGAGTGTCCCGGCCGTGGAGCCACGCCGTCTGTCTCCTTGAGCCTGCCTCTTCCCCGTCCATGCCGCTGAGAATCACGTTTCGCGAAGCTCACTCGGCGCCGCCTCCGTCCTCCCGCCGTCCTCCTCCGTCCTCCCGCTGAGTGACGCCCTACTGTGCGCATGGGCCGCAGCATCTTTGTGGTCACAGTTTGCTGGATGTTCGGGCTGCTTCCAGCCTTTGGCAATCACAGATAAAGCTGCTGAAGTCGTTCCCTTTCAGGTCTTGTCTAATGTGTCTTTATTTCTCTCAGATAAACACCCAGGAGTGCAGCGACCGCATCATATGAAGTGTTCACGTCACAAGAAACTGCTGAAATCTTTCTGAAGTGGTGCCTCATTGTAAACACCCACCAGCATTTACGGGAGTTCCAGTTGCTCTTCAGCAATACCTGCTTGTCAGTTTAAAAAATTCAGCCTTTCCCATAGGTATACACGTAGTATCTATTAGCAGCATGGCTTACGGTGGGCTGGCTAAATTTGTAGATGTGCCCACCGAAATGTAGATGCGGTGTCTCCGGGACCTCACTCACCAGTGGCTCCAAAAGACGGTGGTGAGGGAACGTGCCGGGGGGACGTGCCAGGCCGTCAGCTGGTATAGAAGCGGGTCGGGGTTGCGTCCTTGCTGACCCATGACAGCAGTGAACTCCCTGGCAGGCTGGTCAAGAGCCTGGAAGTTGAGGACAGCGTCCGGGCTGGAGGAACGGGGCTGGATGGCCGGGGACGTGAGTGGAGGTGGCAGGTTCACATCTGCCGGGGAACACCCGTCTTGGAGGAGGGGCTGGGGGACGAGGAGGGCAGGTGATGGAGGCCCCCGTAGTGCCAGCATGGCACACGTGTGCGCTGAGTGGCCACAGGGAGCCCCACCCGCATGAGGACTCGTTAAGTCTGACTCTGCTTCTGTCATTCTTGGATGCGCAGAGACACCCGCGAGCGTCCTTCCCCAGGAGACCAGCCAGACGCCTCCCTGCTGACAAGCGGACCGTCTTCTTGGGACGGGCACTCTGTCCTCATCTGAATTTGCTTGCCTGCCTGAAGCGCCCAGGCAGGATCCCCCTCTGCGGGGCCAGTCCACTGGCATGGGTGCCACAGGGCACAGCCCCAGACCAGGAGACCCCACCCCCAGCAAGGGAAGAAGGAGTGGGCTCGCGCCGCCCTCTGACAGGCGTGTGGGGCGCCTCCCGGAGCTGGGCTGCCTGCGGTGTATGGTGCAGCCCCGTCAACGGCGAGATGGCAAGGGTGGGCATCGCCTCCCGTCCACGTTCTCGGTGCTGAGAATGGCGCTCCCCCACCCCGCCCCCAGCAGACAAGCAAACAGATCTCCAACCAGTCTCCAACCCCATCCAGCTCAGAGAGCTGCGGTCTCGGAGATGCCTTAGATCCGTGACTCAGCGCTGTGCCCTTTCTCTGGCATGGTGCCACCCCTGGTGACCCCCGTCTTACGTGGGCACAGCAGTGCCACTCAGGTGGGCTGGACACAGTGACCCAAGGCAGCCCACTGGCAGCACCGTGCGTTCAAAGTGACCTGCCCCCCAACCAGCCATAGACACGGCGGTCCCGAGACCAGGGGCGTGGTATGCCTCCCCAAGACCACTGCTCAGGAGGCCTCGGCTTCCACCATCAACCTTCTCTGGGACTTTGCTCTTCCTCCTCTCAGCAGACACCTTGCTGGGTGATTCACGGAGAGATTAGATCTTTTCGGCAAGAGCAGAAGCACCTTCGCAACCCACGAGAAGAGAGCAGGCCCGTCCCCTGTTCCCCGGCAGGAGTCCATTCCAGCTCGGCAGCCCTCATGAATATTCAGAGCCCATCAGACTGGTTTCAGGGCTCCCCAGGTGACTAGTGGTAAAGAACCCACCTGCCAGTGTAGGAGATATAAGAGATGCGGGTCCGATCCCTGCGTCGGGAAGCTCCCCTGGAGGAGGGCGTGGCACCCACTCCAGCATTCTTGCCTGGAGAATCCCAGGGACAGAGGAGCCTGGCGGGCTATGGTCCACCGGGTCGCAAAGAGTCAGACAGGATTAAGCAATTTAGCCCGCACGCTGGTGTCAAAGTTGTTGTTATGGGAGATGGCCACGGGGTGGCAGCATTGCTCCAGGCGCAACGCTAGTTACTCCGGCGACCAGGGCCTGGGGGGAAGGTCCCTTTCCTTGCTTGTCAGTTCCGGCGGAATGTGCCAGAAGAAAACCCCAAGGCTTGTGTCTCAAGACTTCTTCCCCCTGCCCCTTAATCCCCCAGAACATCCCACTTCCTGCAACAGCACCAGGGGGTCGGTGCTGGCATCACAGGTGGGGAGACCCTAACTGAGGAGGCTGGAGGTGGGACGCCCATCCCCAAGACAGGGAGCCCCTCCCGAGGCCCCAGCCCGTGTGGCTGCAGCCGCTCGGCTCCAGGGCAGCAGGGCCCGCCCCGGTCTGGACACTGTGGGCTCGAGCAGGGGCGCAGGCCCTCCAGGGCCATCTGAGGCACTCGTGGGCGGGCACACCCTCCCAGCGCCCCCAGCCTCGGGAGCCAAGCTTGCTCAGGCTCCGGGGCTGTGACCCCAGCTCAGGCAACCAAGGCCTGTGGGGACAGAGTCAGCGTTCTGGTCTTCTTTTTTCAGTATATTTGGAATTGGAGTCCATAGGTGATTTACAACGTCCTAGTTTTTTTTCTTCTTCTTCTTTTTGATCTACAGCAACTTGATTCGTTTCGGTGTATATATGTTTTTCAGGCTCTTTCCTACAGGTTATTACGGTGCTGAGTGGTGCTCCTTGTGCTACAGGGCAGACCCTTGATTGCTTCATAAAGAGTCGTGCGCATATGTTAGTCCGAACCAGCTAGTTCCTCCTGGCTCCCACCTGCCGTAAGTTTCTTTTCTAACTCTATGAGGCTCTTTTTCCTTTGTAGAGTTCATTCATATTCATGTTTAGATTCCACCTTCGGCTCCAAAATCACTGCAGATGGTGACTGCAGCCATGAAATGAAGACGCTCGCTCCTTGGAAAAAGGGGGCAACAGAGGATGAGGTGGTTGGATGGCATCACCCACTCGATGGACACGAGTTTGAGTAGCCTCTGGGAGTTGGTGATGGACAGGGAGGCCTGGTGTGCTGCGGTTCATGGGGTTGCAGAGAGTCAGACACGACAGAGTCACTGAACCGAACTGAGACTCCACGGAGAAGTGATATTGTGGATACTTGTCTTTCTCTGTTTCACTTACTCCACTTAGCACGATCATCTCTAGTCTCTTCCCTGTGAGGAAGTGGCATCATCTCCTCCTTTTTGGTGGCTGACTGATATTGCATTGTGTATATGTACCCCACGCTCTTTATCCACTCATCTGTCCTTTTGCACAGTTGGGGGGTGGGTGGGATAAATTAAGAGCTTGGTATTAAAACATACACACTCAGTTCAGTTCAGTTCAGTCGCTCAGTCATGTCCAACTCTTTGCGACCCCATGAATTGCAGCACACCAGGCTTCCCTGTCCATCACCAACTCCTGGAGTTCACTCAGATTCACGTTCATCGAGTCAGTGATGCCATCCAGCCATCTCATCCTCGGTCGTCCCCTTCTCCTCCTGCCCCCAATCCCTGCCAGCATCAAAGTCTTTTCCAATGAGTCAACTCTTTGCATGAGGTGGCCAAAGTACTGGAGTTTCAGCTTTAGCATGAGTACTTCCAAAGAACACCCAGGGCTGATCTCCTTTAGAATGGACTGGTTGGATCTCCTTGCAGTCCAAGGGACTCTCAGGAGTCTTCTCCAACACCACAGTTCAAAAGCATCAATTCTTCGGCGCTCAGCTTTCTTCATGGTCCAACTCTCACATCCATATATGACCACTGGAAAAACCATAGCCTTGGCTAGATGGACGTTTGTTGGCAAAGTAATATATCTGCTTTTTGATATGCTGTCTAAGTTAGTCATAACTTTCCTTCCAAGGAGTAAGCGTCTTTTAATTTCATGGCTGCAGTCACCATCTGCAGTGATTTTGGAGCCCCTCAAAATAAAGTCTGACACTGTTTCCCCATCTATTTTCCATGAAGTGATGGGACCAGATGCCATGATCTTCATTTTCTGAATGTTGAGCTTTAAGCCAA
>SJYC01097473.1:0-26280 GCA_006408675.1 Madoqua kirkii
AGGAAGTGGCATCATCTCCTCCTTTTTGGTGGCTGACTGATATTGCATTGTGTATATGTACCCCACGCTCTTTATCCACTCATCTGTCCTTTTGCACAGTTGGGGGGTGGGTGGGATAAATTAAGAGCTTGGTATTAAAACATACACACTCAGTTCAGTTCAGTTCAGTCGCTCAGTCATGTCCAACTCTTTGCGACCCCATGAATTGCAGCACACCAGGCTTCCCTGTCCATCACCAACTCCTGGAGTTCACTCAGATTCACGTTCATCGAGTCAGTGATGCCATCCAGCCATCTCATCCTCGGTCGTCCCCTTCTCCTCCTGCCCCCAATCCCTGCCAGCATCAAAGTCTTTTCCAATGAGTCAACTCTTTGCATGAGGTGGCCAAAGTACTGGAGTTTCAGCTTTAGCATGAGTACTTCCAAAGAACACCCAGGGCTGATCTCCTTTAGAATGGACTGGTTGGATCTCCTTGCAGTCCAAGGGACTCTCAGGAGTCTTCTCCAACACCACAGTTCAAAAGCATCAATTCTTCGGCGCTCAGCTTTCTTCATGGTCCAACTCTCACATCCATATATGACCACTGGAAAAACCATAGCCTTGGCTAGATGGACGTTTGTTGGCAAAGTAATATATCTGCTTTTTGATATGCTGTCTAAGTTAGTCATAACTTTCCTTCCAAGGAGTAAGCGTCTTTTAATTTCATGGCTGCAGTCACCATCTGCAGTGATTTTGGAGCCCCTCAAAATAAAGTCTGACACTGTTTCCCCATCTATTTTCCATGAAGTGATGGGACCAGATGCCATGATCTTCATTTTCTGAATGTTGAGCTTTAAGCCAACCTTTTCACTCTCCTCTTTCACCTTCATCAAGAGGTTCTTTAGTTTCTCTTCACTTTCTGCCATAACGGTGGTGTCATCTGCGTATCTGAGGTTATTGATATTTCTCCCGGCAATCGTGATTCCAGTTTGTTCTTCTTCCAACCCAGCGTTTCTCATGATGTGCTCTGCATAGAAGTTAAATAAGCAGGGTGACAATATACAGCCTTGACGTACTCCTTTTCCTATTTGAAAACATTCTGTTGTTCCACGTCCAGTTCTAACTGTTGCTTCCTGACCTGCATATAGGTTTCTCAAGAGGCAGGTCAGGTGGTCTGGTATGCCCTTCTCTTTCAGAATTTTCCACAGTTTCTTGTGATCCACACAGTCAAAGGTTTTGGCATAGTCAATAAAGCAGAAATAGATGTTTTTCTGGAACGCGCTTACTTTTTCAATGATCCAGCAGATGTTGGCAATGTGGTCTCTGGTTCCTCTGCCTTTTCTAAAACCAGCTTGAACATCTGGAAGTTCATGGTTCACATATTGCTGAAGCCTGGCTTGGAGAATTTTGAGCATTATGTTACTTAGTCGGCTATACTCCAATATAAAATAAAATGTTTTTTGGTTAAAAAGTCAGTTTTGGTTAGGGTAATCCTTTAGAATAAATGTAGCTCTGAGTGATTAAAATTTAGATCAACCAGTGAAAACGGTTTATCGCCCATTGTTCTAAAGCACTGCCCCAGGGAACGAGCTGTGCTGGGGTAGCAGGTGCCCCTGCCCTCTCGCTGTGGTCCTTGGGCTCCCGGTGGTGGCGGTGTCTCCCGTTTCAGGGCCAGGGCCCCAGAGCACAGGCCCAGCAAGCGCACTGGTGAGCTGCTCCTCAGCTCCTGGAGTCTGCCTGGATCAGGGATTGAACCCGCATCCTCTGCCCTGGCAGGAAGAGTCTTATCCCCTGTGCCACCAGGGAAGCCCCTCGTGGAGGTCACGTTACATGCACTCCCCCCGCATCAGGGGCTCCAGCTTTCCTTCCCTTTCTACAGGAGGTGGCTTGACAGGAATCGTCGTGGCCAGTCTCCCTGGACACCGGCCTCCACGGGCCACACTGCAGATGCACACACCTCCTTTGCTGTGGTGGTTCAGTCGCTCAGTCGCGTCTGGCTCTTTCGAGGAGGTCGTGGAACCTGTCTTCACTGTCCTAGGAGGCTGCCCACACTGATTTCCACCTCCTCAGGCTGTGCCCTTAACTCGGCATGAGTAAAAATCCGCTTCACAAGTGTATCTGCAGTAGTGAATATTCCACAGCGCGCTCTCGGCCTCCCAGGGAGCCTCTCCATCACTCCGCCCACCCCGATACACACAGAGCAGGAAACCTGTCGTCTCTGGGCTCATTCATCTCGGGACAGCAGTCACGCTAATCACCCGCACTACTTGAGAAGCGTTTGCATTCAAACCAGCCGTCTCCGGAGCGGAAACTGCCCCTAACCTAGAATTATTACACAGTGATGCCCTTCAGCACGTCCTGTGCTTGAAGATCCTCCCTATGGAAACGAAAGTGCGGCAGAGCACAGGTCTACCAGCCGTCACTGTCACCTTAATTGCCTGTCGTCACTGCAAATCCTTCACCTGATACGTGGAATCAGTCACTCTTCCCAAACCATGAAAGCTGGCTCATCCATGATGCCGAAGCTGCAAGCACACAGGTGGCGAAGATTTGACTATCGGCTCTTCCGTAGTCCCCACAGCAGCTCTGACACCAGGAAAATTTTGACGCATGGAAATCAACACCCGAGGAGGAAAGAGACAGCCGCTGAAGACTGGTTTCATCTCAAAATGTTCACCACTCGTGAGCTGTTCCTCCGTTAGGCCTGAAAGAGCCTACGTCTATCCCAGGAGGCCTAAAGGGCAGAATCCTAACATCCACGGGACCAGACCTACGGTGTGGACCCTGATCAGGAAGGGCCGTTCTCCAGCATTCAGACAGGACAGAGGGAGAAGGGGACCCGGGGACTCCGGAGCCCACGGGGACGGGCTCTCCAAGCTGCAGGACGGACAGGCCCCTGGGGTCCCAGGCCCCCGCGCCCTCCTGAGCGGGATCGTGGATGCGTTCCACCGCAGCCTGAGCACCTGTCAGGGCCCCGTGTCCTGCGTGGGGCCCCTGCTCTTGGGGTCACAGCACACACTCTGCAGGGTCCTTCCTGCCCAAGAGCCCAGGCCGCAAGCCAGCAGCCCCTCCCAACATCGAGGAGAAGCGGGCAGAGCGTGGGCATCAGGAGCCTCACTCAGACGACAGCACCCCTGGGTGCCAGGGGGATGGGTGAGGCAGGTGAGGCTGAGCCCCTGAGGGGGACGGGGATGGGGTGAAGTCCCCCCGGAGGGCGGACAGGGCCCCAACGGGCGGCCGGGTGGGACCGGCTGTCTGTAGCTGCACCGCCCTCCGAGCACCGGGTCCCTGAGAGACAGGTCTTCGGATGCACACAGGCAGATTTCAGACAGAGATCAGCTCCCGCAAAACGACCCGCTGGCAAACACTGACAACTCAGGGGCCAAAGCGGGCACTGGTGCTGGCGCAGGGGCAGGCGTGGGGTGAGACGTCCGTGCTGGTGGCATTTGGTTTCACAAGAAGCAGAGTTCTAGGGCGGGTGGTGAGGGTGCCGAGAAGGTGGGCACTTCAGCTGGTGGTCATGGGGATGGGACGTGTTTTATTTCACTAAAAATAAACTCTTGGAGGGATGTCCCCCCCTTCGGTTGAGATTCCATTTTGACTCGTGGGGACCCAAGCACCGTCCCCACCTCAGGGGCCATCAGGGCTCCTTCCCAGGCCCCTGGGCGGTTCTCGGGGAAGGCAGCTGGGGTCCCCCAAGCTGGGTCGGAAGGACGCAGACAGCCGGCCCTGCGGGTTCGATCTGAGATGCGCTGTGACGCTGATGCGACACCAGCCAGGTTCTGGCTCAGCAGGACACGGAGCGGCAGTGCTCAGAGGCCGGACCTCATTCGAGTGCGACCCCGCAGGAGAGCACAGGGCCGGCAGCGCCCTCGGCCCAGCGGCGGGGGTCTCGGAGGGGGCGAGCCTCGCGCAGTAAGAGCACATGCGGGGTCTGGGGCACAGGGTCCGGACCCCTGCGGGTGGGGAGACCCCACAGCCCCCAGGCCTCGCGTCACGGTCCGGCCAGACGAGCGAGCGCCCCTGTCTCCGCGCCCCGCTCCGGGGCAGCCCTCCCTCCGGCCCACCGCGCCTTCCCCGCGGGCCTCGCCCCGCGCTGGGGGCCCGCGCTCTGGGCGCGTGATTCCGAGACCGGGGTCCCGGACCTGCCGAGAGTGAACAGAGAGGTCACGTCATTTCTGCTTAGTGGTTGACAAAGACTGAAGTTGCTCAGTTGTGTCCGACTCTGCCACCCCCATCGACTGTACCCCGCCAAGCTCCTCCGTCCATGTGATGTTCTAAGCAAGACTGCTGGAGTGGGTTGCCCTTTCCTGGTCGGTGGTTAGGGACAAGCAGTTTTTTTCCTCTAAACATGACATACAGTCACCCCTCCCGCCTCACATCTCCTACCTACAGTCCAGGGTGGTGGTGAGCAGTGGGCATAACGTCCAAGCCAGCTCTGCAAGGACAGAAGTGACGTTAGGCCGGCGCACCTGCACCTCACAGTTGCACTCCGAGTCAGGACCTGCAGGTAAAGTCCCTTTACACGCGGAGCTGAGGCTCGCAGAGGCTGGGTGACTCATCAAGGCCAGGCAAGGCAGGACCTTGGCTGCTTTGATTATGAATTTAAATTATTTGCACAGTACACGTTCTACCAAATTGGGTGTCTTATAGAGACCAAGAAAAGCGTATTTTAAAGAAATTGCTTCCATATTTTAGCCAACAAATATTTGAATAATTTCTGATTTTATGAAGCAAAGCGTGTGAGCCGTCCTGATGGAAGGAGAACGTGTGGGCTAGCATTCAGGTCTGTCTGTTGCCAACTTCTGCAGCTCCCGGGTGCTCAGCTGGGGTGTGGCTGGCCGGCGCGGGGTACCCCGCTGTGCTGCTCACGTTAGCGTCAGCCTCGCCCCTCGGCTGTGGGGCTGCTTTCCTTGGCTCTCTCATCGTCGCTGGGCCTGGTCGACTGTGCGCTGGGCCTGGTCGACTGTGCGGCCAGTGTCCCTCCACGTATGGCGAGTGGCCAGAGAAGAGCGTGCTCGGGCAGCGGCTCTGGGGCGGGATTTGACCATTCGAATATCAGCTACTAACGGGGAGGGAAAATACCACCACAGCGGCACATTAGAGCTGTGTTATCTCAGCTAGTTGCCAAGGTGCTGAATCAACCAGAACGGGAAACTAGAAACGGAACAACTTTGCTCTAGAAAGGCTGAGTCCTGCCTCGCTCACATCAGCAGGCTGCTCTGCTCAGTGTTGATGCCACGAGGCTCATTCATTCAAGTCCATCCTTCCATGAACCCAGCCTGCACGCATGGAGCACAGAGCCTGTGCAGGTGCTGCCTGATGTCAGGGTCACAACTGGGAACACAGCAGGGCAGGTGTCCCAGGTCTTCCCAGACCAGGGACAGAGAATCTAGACAGACACTGAGCCAGTGGACAGACACTACTACACAGACAGAGGTACGCACATGCACACACCCAGGTACACACTCACATGCACACACACACACCCAGGTACATGCTCACATGTACAAACACACTCAGGTACACACACGCACACACACACACAGGTACATGCTCACATGTACAAACACACTCAGGTACACACACACGCACACACACACACCCAGGTACACGCTCACACACCCAGATACATGCTCATATGCACACGTATCCCCAGGTACACATAATAACACACACACCCAGGTACACACTCACATGCACACATAACCCCAGGTACACATTCACATGCACACACACCCTGAAGTACACACTGACATGCACACACACACCCAGGTACACACTCACATGCACGTACACACCCAGGTACACACTCACATGCACACACACACCCAGGTACACACATGCACACATAACCCCAGGTACACATATGCACACTCACACCCAGGTACACACTCACACAGGTACATGCTCACACACACACACCCAGGTACACACTCATGTGCACACACACCCAGGTACACACATGCACACACACCCAGGTACATGCTCACATGCACACACACACCCAGGTACATGCTCACATGCACACACACAACTAGGTACATGCTCACATGCACACACACACCCAGATACACACTCGCATGCACACACACACCAAGGTACATGCTCACATGCACACTCCACACCCCCAGGTACAGGTACATGCTCACATGCACATATACCCCCCGTGTACAAACTCACAAGACCACACCACCCAGGTACATGCTCACGTGCACACACACCAGGTACACTCACATGCACACACACACACACCCAGGGACATGCTCACATGTACACACAGACCAGGTACACACTCACATGCACAACCAGGTACACGCTCACATGCACACACCACACCCCCAGGTACACACTCACATGCACACACCATACCTCCAGGTACAGGTACATGCTCACATGCATATATACCCCCAGGTACACGCTCATGTGCAGGCACACACACACCTCAGGTGTATGCTCACATGCACACACACACCCAGGTACACACTCACATGTACACACACACACAGCCAGGTACATGCTCACATGCACAGACACCCAAGTACATGCTCACATGCACACACACTCCCAGGTACATGCTCACATGCACACACACACACTCCCAGGTACATGCTCACATGCACACACACCCAGGTACATGCTCACATGCACACACACCCAGGTACATGCTCACATGCACACACATACCCAAGTACACGCTCACATGAACACACAGCCCCAGGTACACACATGCACACACAGCCCAGGTACATGCTTACATGCATACACACACCCAGGTAGAGGTACATGCTGACATATACATACACACCCAGGTACCCACTCACATGCACATACATACCCCCAGGTACACACAAGCACACACACACCCAAGTGCACACTCACATGCATCCCCCTCCAGGTACACGCTCACATGCACACACACACCCAGGTACATGCTCACATGCACACACACACCCCCAGGTACACGCTCACATGCACTCACACACCCCCAGGTACATGCTCACACACACACCCAGGTACACACTCACATGCACTCACACACCCAGGTATATGCTCACATGAATACACACACCCAGGTACAGGTACATGCTGACATGTACATACACACTCAGATACACGCTCACATGCACATACATACCCCCAGGTACACACAAGCACACACACCCAGGTACACACTCGTCTCTTATACACATCTAGATGTGTATAAGAGACAGCTGTGACGCTCATTCGACACCAGCCAGGTTCTGGCTCAGCAGGACACGGAGCGGCAGTGCTCAGAGGCCGGACCTCATGCGAGTGCGACCCCGCAGGAGAGCACAGGGCCGGCAGCGCCCTCGGCCCAGCGGCGGGGGTCTCGGAGGGGGCGAGCCTCGCGCAGTAAGAGCACATGCGGGGTCTGGGGCACAGGGTCCGGACCCCTGCGGGTGGGGAGACCCCACAGCCCCCAGGCCTCGCGTCACGGTCCGGCCAGACGAGCGAGCGCCCCTGTCTCCGCGCCCCGCTCCGGGGCACACTCACACACCCAGGTATATGCTCACATGCACACACACACCCAGGTACATGTACATGCTGACATGTACATACACACCCAGATACACACTCACATGTACATACATACCGCTAGGTACAGGCTTACACACCCACCCAGGTACACACTCACATGCACACACACCCCCAGGTACACCATGCTCACATTCATACACATACCCAGGTATAGGTACACATTCACACACACACCCAGGTACATGCCACATGCACATACACACCCAGGTACACGTTCACATGCACACACCACACCCCCAGGTACACACTCACAAGCAGACACACACCCAGGTACACGCTGGACTTGAAAGGGAGGCTGGTGTGTGAGGAGGACTAGGATGGAGTCTTCGTAACTAAGATGTGACTGTTGTAAGATGCAACTGTGTTGAACCAAAGTGGCCGAGCTGGGCCTTGATCAAAACCTGCTGCCCGCAGGGCAGGGGCTCCCTGGGTGCAGTGGTAGCCCTTGTTGAGATGAAAATGAGACTCTCCTTAGGTGGAAGCCTCGCCTCCTGGGGTGGGGGGGCAGCGTGCGGGCGCGGAAGCTGCCTCCCCTGCCGCGCTGTCTTCTCCACACCAGGTTCTGGCCGTTCGTCTTGTCTCCCTGTCTCTCTCCATTCACTGTAAGTGCTAAGAGAGTCTGGATTTGTCTTTTTTGCTGAATTCGCATGTGACTCCCCAGTGTCAAGAAAGTGGCTGGCATGCAGGTTGGCATATAGCATACAGCGTGGCTGGCATGCTCAGTAACCGTTTGTTGAATGAATGAATGACTGTTTATTCCCAGGGAGTTGAGGCTGGGTGCTGAACGGGCCACCCATCCCCAGGGCCTGTCAAAAGGGCAGAGAGCCTTGCCGCTGGGAAAGGGAATGGAAACTCGGGGGCCCTGGGGCAGGGCAGTTGGCTATTTGGCGCCCTGCGGAGTCTGTCCTGGAAGGCAGTTTTCGGCTGGTGGAGGGGCCTGGGCTGTAGGCCCTGAGTGGATGATTCTGGGGGACCAGGAGGAAAGCAGCTTTCCCCGGAAGGAGAATGGCCGCTTTGCCAGCCGACAGTGAGACTTGCTCCGGCCTTCAGACCCAGTCCTGCACCTGCTGGGCCGTTACCTGGGGTGGGGTGGGGGCCGCCTGTGCCCCACGTCCTGTTGTTAGGGGAGCAGCCTCTGAAGCCGGGCGCCCGGATCAATCCCGGTCTGTCACCAACTTGCTTGGTGACCTGCCTGTGTCTCCACTTCCTTGCCTGTGGGTGGGGTTCCGCGAGCAGTCCCTGGTGGTTGTGGGGATGGGAGGAGCTTGTTTGGATCTGCGAGCCTGGCAGTGTGTGCCGGCATCTCAAATACCACGTCCCCTGTCCTCCTCCTTCCAGGGTGCCCACCCCCCTCCCACCTCTGCCCCCAGCTTAGGCTCCCCTCCAGCGGCTCGGGGCACAGGGCCGGCCCCTCCCCCCCTGCAGTTCTGGCCGTTCGTCTTGTCTCCCTGTCTCTCTCCATTCACTGTAAGTGCTAAGAGAGTCTGGATTTGTCTTTTTTGCTGAATTCGCATGTGACTCCCCAGTGTCAAGAAAGTGGCTGGCATGCAGGTTGGCATATAGCATACAGCGTGGCTGGCATGCTCAGTAACCGTTTGTTGAATGAATGAATGACTGTTTATTCCCAGGGAGTTGAGGCTGGGTGCTGAACGGGCCACCCATCCCCAGGGCCTGTCAAAAGGGCAGAGAGCCTTGCCGCTGGGAAAGGGAATGGAAACTCGGGGGCCCTGGGGCAGGGCAGTTGGCTATTTGGCGCCCTGCGGAGTCTGTCCTGGAAAGGCAGTTTTCGGCTGGTGGAGGGGCCTGGGCTGTAGGCCCTGAGTGGATGATTCTGGGGGACCAGGAGGAAAGCAGCTTTCCCCGGAAGGAGAATGGCCGCTTTGCCAGCCGACAGTGAGACTTGCTCCGGCCTTCAGACCCAGTCCTGCACCTGCTGGGCCGTTACCTGGGGTGGGGTGGGGGCCGCCTGTGCCCCACGTCCTGTTGTTAGGGGAGCAGCCTCTGGATCCGGGCGCCCGGATCAATCCCGGTCTGTCACCAACTTGCTTGGTGACCTGCCTGTGTCTCCACTTCCTTGCCTGTGGGTGGGGTTCCGCGAGCAGTCCCTGGTGGTTGTGGGGATGGGAGGAGCTTGTTTGGATCTGCGAGCCTGGCAGTGTGTGCCGGCATCTCAAATACCACGTCCCCTGTCCTCCTCCTTCCAGGGTGCCCAACCCCCTCCCACCTCTGCCCCCAGCTTACGCTCCCCTCCAGCGGCTCGGGGCACAGGGCCGGCCCCTCCCACCCTGCCCGTCCTAGGCACACCTGGCACCTCTGGTCATGGGAAGAAGGGCCTGGCATGAGTCAGCCCGCCTGCCCCCTGCCGCCCCCAGCCATGGAGGCACACCCCTCTTCCGAGGAACTGGGGCTCACCCGGGCGTGGTCCCCAGCCTTGTGCCTGAATCACTGTCACTATCCCCGTGGGCCCGGGGGCGGGGCGGGCGTGCCCGGCTGCCCTGCTCCGGTCTGCCTCGTGGGCCTGTCTGCGCCTCCCACCCTGGCCGGCTCCAAGGCTGGTCCCCCCGACGACCTCAGTCAGATTCTCCCACATGCCTCTTGCTCTGCAGCCCCAGCTCTGCTTTCTGGAGAGTCTTCCCCCGCCATCTCCCCTCTCCTGCAGGCCTGCTCCTCCAGGAAGCCTTCCTGGACTGGGAAGGGATTCAGCATGGTGTGGCCCACACATAGCGGTGGGAGCATCCCCTGGGGGCTGGTGGGAACGGAGACACTCAGGGTCACGTTTGACCACAGGCACGTTCCAGCCTGAGACCCAGTGAGCGAGGTCACTCTCACGGTTCCCACCTGACAAGCTGGACACTCTGCGAAGCAGCGCCAGCTGGTCAGGCCGACTGGGGCAGGGGGAGGGAGGCGTCTCAGATTCTGTGAACAGCGATGAGGCTGTGCGGGCCCCACCCTGAATCTCCGTTCGACAGCAGGCTGCCCACCAGCCTCTCCTATTTGCTGGAGGCTGGATATGCTGACTCCACCATGAGGCTGCCCCGGGGGGCTGGGTCAGCTGAGGCCGAGGGTTCTCAGGCCACGCCTGTGGTCACTGCTAAAGTGCTCCAGAGGGGCCTCTGCCTGGGACCCCAGAATCTCCTTTACCTGGGCTCAGGTCGACTGAGTGTGGCTCAGACTGGCTCCCTGCAGGTAGACAAGGTGGGGTGGGGCTCGGGTCACCCCAGCCTTCTCTTCCTCTCTCTGCTGCTACACTCGTCCACGTGTGGGCTCCTGAGTGAGGATCGCCGTTTACCTCACGTAGCCCAGATTTTCCGAAACTTAGATTCCCTTTGTCACTTAGCAACCATGAAGGTCTTGTGGGAATAACCTTGGGAAATGCTAATCTAATTCCATGCAACTGCACACACACGCACGACCACACACACACACGTGTACACATGCACAGGCACATGCACACACGTAGACATGCAAACTCGTGCACGTGCACACGTATGCATGCACACGTGTGTACACACACGCATGCACACACGCATGTACCAGTCACTGGGGCTTTCATGTGGGGCTCTCTTGGGAGGGGTAAGCTGAGTCTAGAGGCTTCTCCGCAGCCCTTCTGGACAGAGGCCGTGGGGTGGGGCAGCCTCGCCCAGGGCTGGCGGGGCAGGTTGTCTTCACCAGCTTTTGTTCTGAGTCTCAGATGTGGTTGTTCTCCCCAGTCCACCACTGCCCCTGGAGCGAGCAGCCCTGCTGGCCGTAATGGAGTGTGTGTCCCACCCGAGGGCCAGAGGGCAGGGCATGTTGGGGCTGGAGCAGTTTCTGGGAACCCCGGCCTGGACTCTTGCTGACATGGGGTTGGATGGAGTGGAGCTGGCAGGGACAGGCCTCCCCGAGCCTCCTGCAGAGGACAGGGGCGGAGGCAGGAGGATGTAGGGTCTGGGCACCCAGTGTGGGTTCCCCCAGGGGCCTGGCCAGGAGCTGGGATGGGTGAGGGCCGAGGTTCAGAGTCATAGGGTTCCCAGAGGGCAAGCTGGGAGTTGGCCTGACCGTGGGCAAGTGCTGTCCACGTGCTGCTGAAGACGGGGGGCAGCGGGGGCCTGGCCTCAGACCCCGTTCACCTTCTGTCACCGACTAGCGGAGCCAGAGTTTCCTCATCTGTGACCTGGGAGTGGTCATGCCCACCCTGTGGCATCACTGTGAAGACAGGTGATTATCGTGTGGCCGCCCCTCCATGTGTCCCCGTCCCCCGGCCCAGCGCTCCTCCAGGACAACGCTGGGCCCGAGTGCAGGGACGCAAGGCTGGGAAGGTTCAGGACGACACACTCGGCCGTGCTGGTGGCTCTGGGCTGGTCTGCCTGGGCCTCCCTGTCCTCATCTCTGAATCGGACATTAGTTTCCTGAGCTCTGCCCGTCTCACTGGGGTGAAGAAAGGGGACATCCTAAGGCTTTGCAAGGTAACAGAGCTGTTTTGTGGCCCCTCAGAAAAAAAACCTACTGCTGATGAAGGGTGACTAACTTCTGTTCAGTCATCATCCGGCCGCGCAGGGCGGCAGAAAGCCCCGTATTCTGAGAGGCGATGCATATGCATGAGGCCTGTGGTGTCTCCAGGGAAGCCTGGGCTCCAGGGACCAGCTTCCTGGCTCGAGGTGGACGAGCCGTGGGCAGCCTGGGCGTGGGGTCTGGGGCACTCGGGCTCAGGGCTCCAGAGGCCCCTCCCCCGTAGTCCAGGCTGCCAGCGGCCCCACTCAGTTGTCTGTTTCTGGCCCAGTGGAACGTTGCACTCTCGTCCGGAAGTTCTCCAAGAGGCCAGCGGCGCCTGCGCCCTGCTGACCGGACACAGCTGGGTTAAGCCCCCCTGGCAGCGCATACACCGAATGCAGCACCTCCTGCGGAATCGGAGTCCTTGACAGCTGGCTGCATTTTCTGACACCATGTCGCCTCCAGGCTCCCCTGGGCAGGGACGCTCTCCACGTGGTCTCCGTGGTCACACACACTGGCCTGAGGACAGCGGGCCGTGCTGCGTCTGCGCCTTAGGGTTGTCTTGGACAAGCCGTCTCCCAGCAGCGCCCGCGGTGCCGTGCAGTGCCGAGCCCAGGGGCCTCCTGTTTACAGCAAGCGAAGGGCGGCCGCGAGGCGGGGCCGAGGGCCTTGGGAAGCTGCTCACTTTCTGAATTTGACCTGCAGGCCAGCGCTGGCGGGTGGAGGGCCACAGGGCTGCCCGCCCTGAAGCTGTGTGCTTTCTGGGCGTATACTTCGCTTTGATGTGCGCCTGTTCAACTCTGTTGTGATTTCAGGGACTGCAGCCCGCCAGGCTGCTCGGTCCATGGGCCTCTCCACGCAAGAATACTGGGGTGGGTTGCCATTTCCTCCTCCAGGGGATCTTCCCGACCCAGGGTTCAAACCCGCGTCTCTGCATTGCAGACAGTTCTTTACACTGAGCCACCTGGGAAGCCCTTGCTTCAGTGGCAGCTCACCAATTAAGCATGTCCTGCCTTTGAATCTGCAGTTTGATCTCACATTCTGGAGGCTCCAGACCCAGAGCGTCAACAGTCTGGGCCGAAGACAGGTGGTCCTCCTCCCCTGCCCTCCCCCAGCCTTGCTGACTGTCCCCAACTGAGGGATGACTCAGGGCTCAGGGTCACAGCCTCAAAAAGGGCACCGCCCTCCCAGGCGGGGAAGGGTCCTTCTCCAACCTGCCCTAAGCCTTCCCAGGCCCCTCCAGCCTCGTGTCCCGCCACCTCCTGGGGCTTCTGCCCTGTGACTCAGGAAGTTCCCTGTGTCTGTCCTGTCCCTCGTGGGCCTCTTGGGGTGGGGGCCCCCAGCCCGTCCTGCAGGACCCGGGGCGAACATGCCTTCAGGAAACTCGAGCTCCTCTTTCAGCCTCGAGGTCTGCTTCCCAGGGGCCTGCCTGGTGTGCTTCCCTGGACAACCTGTGTGAAGCTGGGCGCGTCGGTCCCCTCCTGCAGGAGACTCATCGGTAAGATAAGGGCTGCCTCAGCAGCCTAGGCCGCAGAGTCCTCGCCGGGCACAGGGAGGAGTGAGTGGCCCCTGGGGCCTTAGCAGCTCCCTCAGTAATCCACTGCTCAACAATGTTCAAAGAAATGCCAGCAATTTATTGATTTCCTATATTTCCAAAAAAGCAAACACATAGTGTACTCCACAGGGAAACAGGCCTGGCCAGTGCCCAGTTCTCCCACAGACACAGAGCGGGGGGCAGGAGCAGGCTGCAAAGGGACCCTTTTCCCTCTGTTGCCCCTCGCTCCGCTCAGCCCCAGGCAGATAGGAGCAGCTCCGTCTCCGGTCCAGGAGCAGCTGGGTCTGCGCTGCTGGGCTGGGCCCACCAGGTGGGTCTGCTGGCCAGTGGCCCGTCCGCCTTAAGCCCGGGGTCGGGGCTGCATAGGGAGACCCCCGTGGTCTGGACCCTCCCCACCTTGACCCTGCATTGGAGCGTCCTGTTTCAGGCATCGAGCCCAGCAGCGTGAGGCCGGTATGTCCTTCCAGCCCAAGCTGGGCCTGCAGACCCCGAGCGCCTTCTCAGAGGCCTGTGGTGTCTCCAGGGAAGCCTGGGCTCCAGGGACCAGCTTCCTGGCTCGAGGTGGACGAGCCGTGGGCAGCCTGGGCGTGGGGTCTGGGGCACTCGGGCTCAGGGCTCCAGAGGCCCCTCCCCCGTAGTCCAGGCTGCCAGCGGCCCCACTCAGTTGTCTGTTTCTGGCCCAGTGGAACGTTGCACTCTCGTCCGGAAGTTCTCCAAGAGGCCAGCGGCGCCTGCGCCCTGCTGACCGGACACAGCTGGGTTAAGCCCCCCTGGCAGCGCATACACCGAATGCAGCACCTCCTGCGGAATCGGAGTCCTTGACAGCTGGCTGCATTTTCTGACACCATGTCGCCTCCAGGCTCCCCTGGGCAGGGACGCTCTCCACGTGGTCTCCGTGGTCACACACACTGGCCTGAGGACAGCGGGCCGTGCTGCGTCTGCGCCTTAGGGTTGTCTTGGACAAGCCGTCTCCCAGCAGCGCCCGTGGTGCCGTGCAGTGCCGAGCCCAGGGGCCTCCTGTTTACAGCAAGCGAAGGGCGGCCGCGAGGCGGGGCCGAGGGCCTTGGGAAGCTGCTCACTTTCTGAATTTGACCTGCAGGCCAGCGCTGGCGGGTGGAGGGCCACAGGGCTGCCCGCCCTGAAGCTGTGTGCTTTCTGGGCGTATACTTCGCTTTGATGTGCGCCTGTTCAACTCTGTTGTGATTTCAGGGACTGCAGCCCGCCAGGCTGCTCGGTCCATGGGCCTCTCCACGCAAGAATACTGGGGTGGGTTGCCATTTCCTCCTCCAGGGGATCTTCCCGACCCAGGGTTCAAACCCGCGTCTCTGCATTGCAGACAGTTCTTTACACTGAGCCACCTGGGAAGCCCTTGCTTCAGTGGCAGCTCACCAATTAAGCATGTCCTGCCTTTGAATCTGCAGTTTGATCTCACATTCTGGAGGCTCCAGACCCAGAGCGTCAACAGTTGGGCCGAAGACAGGTGGTCCTCCTCCCCTGCCCTCCCCCAGCCTTGCTGACTGTCCCCAACTGAGGGATGACTCAGGGCTCAGGGTCACAGCCTCAAAAAGGGCACCGCCCTCCCAGGCGGGGAAGGGTCCTTCTCCAACCTGCCCTAAGCCTTCCCAGGCCCCTCCAGCCTCGTGTCCCGCCACCTCCTGGGGCTTCTGCCCTGTGACTCAGGAAGTTCCCTGTGTCTGTCCTGTCCCTCGTGGGCCTCTTGGGGTGGGGGCCCCCAGCCCGTCCTGCAGGACCCGGGGCGAACATGCCTTCAGGAAACTCGAGCTCCTCTTTCAGCCTCGAGGTCTGCTTCCCAGGGGCCTGCCTGGTGTGCTTCCCTGGACAACCTGTGTGAAGCTGGGCGCGTCGGTCCCCTCCTGCAGGAGACTCATCGGTAAGATAAGGGCTGCCTCAGCAGCCTAGGCCGCAGAGTCCTCGCCGGGCACAGGGAGGAGTGAGTGGCCCCTGGGGCCTTAGCAGCTCCCTCAGTAATCCACTGCTCAACAATGTTCAAAGAAATGCCAGCAATTTATTGATTTCCTATATTTCCAAAAAAGCAAACACATAGTGTACTCCACAGGGAAACAGGCCTGGCCAGTGCCCAGTTCTCCCACAGACACAGAGCGGGGGGCAGGAGCAGGCTGCAAAGGGACCCTTTTCCCTCTGTTGCCCCTCGCTCCGCTCAGCCCCAGGCAGATAGGAGCAGCTCCGTCTCCGGTCCAGGAGCAGCTGGGTCTGCGCTGCTGGGCTGGGCCCACCAGGTGGGTCTGCTGGCCAGTGGCCCGTCCGCCTTAAGCCCGGGGTCGGGGCTGCATAGGGAGACCCCCGTGGTCTGGACCCTCCCCACCTTGACCCTGCATTGGAGCGTCCTGTTTCAGGCATCGAGCCCAGCAGCGTGAGGCCGGTATGTCCTTCCAGCCCAAGCTGGGCCTGCAGACCCCGAGCGCCTTCTCTGGGGCCTCAGCCACAGCGCCGCCCACTCTGCAGAGATTGCCGCTTCTACAGGAACAAGCCTGGCCAGCTGGCCGCACAAGTCACGCGGGATGGCCAAGCCAGGCCTGGCCTGACTGTCCGCCGGCCCACTGAAACGTTGCCCACCACCGGCAGAGGCGGGGACCCTCCCTGGCACTGCCACAGACCCACTGGTTGCCGGCTCCTTCCCTCTAGCCCTGACCGGACTGGGCGGCCCTCTCTTCCTGGGACCTCTAAAGCCGGGGACTCTGGACTCTCTCTTTCCTCCAGGAGAACGTGGGCCATGTGGATGGGGTGTGGTCTCTCATCACTGCTGTATCCTAAGGGCTGGCAACACCGCCTGGCTCCTCGCATGTTTCCTGGAGAAACAAACTCCCCCAGGGCCCTGGGAGTGGCAGAGGGGATGGTCTTCTGGGACCAGCTCCCTGTGGGCCTGAGAGGGAGGCAAGCCTGCATCACGGGGGACGGGGCGGGCGTGGCACAGAGCCCAGCAGCAGAGAACACTGGCTGCGTGGCGCGCCGTCATGGGTCTGCACCGAACTGGCCTGTCCAGCTGTCGTCCCCAAGACAGGGGGTCCTTGGGGCCGGGGTCTGACTGCCGGGGTGAGCAGTGGGGCTGGTCGGGGGGCCGGGTGGGGGACACTCGGCGGGAGGAGGTATGAGGCGTGCAGGGCCAGGTGGCTAGTCCCGAGTGGTCGCCGCTGGGCAGGAGGGCTGCAGCTAGGAGGCCTGCCGTGTCTCGGCCCACAGACGAGACGTTCTGCCCAAGCCCTCTCCGGGGTCTGCTCTATGCTCATACAGGTCTGGGGTGGCCAATGCCCCTGGCAGGCTTCTCATCACACTCTCTGCAGTTGTCACAGGCAGCTGGGCGTCAGGGGAAGGCGGGGCGGCCTCTGGCTGATCCCTGACATGACGGCTCCCTTTCCTAGCCAAGTGCCTTCCTCCGAAACCCTGCCTCGCTGGGGCCTCAGCAGGTCTCGGGATCCAGGGGCCGACCCCTGCCTCACCCAGGCCGGCTTCTTTGCTGGGGACATGACAACAAGCCGCCGCTCTCCCACCGCTCGCGGGCTTTGACACCACTCCGCCTCCTTCCTCCCCAACACGTGGATTACTCGCCCCTGTAGGTGAGGGCTCCCAGGTGAGCCTGCTCTGATGGGTACTCACCATGCCGGAATGGTCGGCCGCCCCCTGGGACCTACTCTCCGGACAGACTGCACGCAGCAAAGCCAGCCTGCCTGTCCCGGCCGTCCAGCAGACCCCACGGCCCCCCAGCCTCGCCCCAGGCCCCGTGGGAGAGCCGCACAGCCATGCCAGATTTCCCGGGAGATACACTGAGCCCTGCCAATTTCTGTTCCTGCAAAGCCGCCTCTTGGGGTGGGCGGCAGGGGGGTGAGCCCCAGCCCCAGTCACTTTCCCACCCCGACCCTGCAGGACTACCCGTGGGCCTGGTACTGGTGAGGGCCTGGCACCCACACTTCAGGATGACGGGGAGCAAGACCCCAAGCACAGGTCACCCACGTCTATGAGCTCAGCCCGCAGCTCACCCAGCCCTGCAGTTCCACGGCCTGCCTTCCACACACACGTTCGCACACACACGCGCACACACACACACACCATACATATGTATATATACCATTTCTCAGCGAAAGAAGTATTAACATCAAGACATAAGCCCCCTTAACTCAAGAAAGCCCCCGGCTCCCCTCCCCCACCCCCAGTGCCTGTCAGTTCCCCCCAGGAAAAGAAAGAATCTAAAAATATTTGCATCCACCGCAGCGTCCCAGTGTGCTCCTGGCTGGCTTTGAACATCTCCAAACACTGCAGGTGGACAGACACGCCCGCAGCAAGGCCCGGGTCTGCTCAGCTGGCCGGGTCACATCTGGAAGACGAGAAACCTCCAGTGAGCACCCCGGTCTCACCAGCTGTCCCCTCCCAGCACGTCCACACAGACGTGCCCAAGCCTGGGGTCAGGGCCGCCCTTGAGACGTTCGCAGGTTGCGTGTATCAATCAGAGACCCCCACGGCCCTGTGTCCACCCCGGCGGCAGACCGCCCGTGTAGGGCCCTGCTGACTGGGCTCGGCTCTGTGCCTGCCCTTGTGCTGTTGGGACGCATTTGCCAGGAGGTGGGGCGGTCTGAGATCTGAGGGCACCTTCGTCTGGATTGAAGTTGTGGCCTCTGCCCCACCAGCACGCCCTGGGCCACTGGGGCGCCCAGAAGTCCCTTCAACTTAGAAGGCCCTGTCCTTATGCCTGGCTCTCTGCAGGTGAGGCCACCTCCACTGACCCTCCAGGGATGACCAGGCCAGTCTGAACATCTAACCGTGGCCCTAATTCCTTGGGATGCTTGTTTAGAATGTATTTTCCTGGACCTCACTCCGGAGCCACTGAGTCAGGACTGCTGGGGTTGGGAGCAGGCATGTGTGGCTGAGCAAACATCCCAGGTGAGCTTGGGAAGGCTAAGACTTAGGAGCCCTTGTCAGCGATGCTGGATCTGAGGTTTTGGTCCCTAGAATTGTCAGATAGAAACAAGTCTGTCCACGCTAGGCATGCTGCAGAGACCGGACAGTGGCCTGTAGGAAGAGGAGGTGGACTGCAGACACTGGAACCCAGAACCACATACTGTGCCATCGTCGGGGGGCCCTTCACGCCGCAGGCCACGCGGGAGGACCGCCTGGGCTGTGCAGTGAGCAGCCTACACGGCTGTACCCGGCAGTTCTGCCCAGACCTCTGGCCTGTTGATACCACCAGCCCACCCTAAAGAAAACCCGTCCTGAGTAGTCACTGGAAGGCCTGATGCTGAAGCTGAAACTCCAATACTTTGGCCACCTGATGCAAAGAACTGACTCATTTGAAAAGACCCTGATGCTGAGAAAGATCGAAAGCGGGAGAAGGGGATGACAGAGGGTGAGATGGTTGGATGGCATCACCGACTCAGTGGACATGAGTTTGGGTAGACTCTGGGAGTTGGTGATGGATAGGGAGGCCAGGCGTGCTGCAGTCCATGGGGTTGAAAAGAGTTGGACACGACTGAGTGCCTGGACTGAACTGAACTGAATGTCCTATGTCGGACAGTTGCTGGCCAGGCAGTCTACACAGCAGTCCTCACAGACCTGATATCAACCAGACCAGAGCCTGCTTCTGCGTCCCTGGGCAGCGGGGCCGGGCCCCTAGCCTGGAGGTGCCCCTGCCCCGGAGGGGGTGATTCTTACCTGCAAGCTGAACGTGCGGGCGGCCCCTCTCAGAAGCGGGAGGTGAAGTTCCTGAGGCTGCTGGCCCCGGCTAAGGTCCCCAGCATGCTCCTATCGAAGCCTTGCTGCGGGAGGTACAGCAGCTGCGTGAGACGCCCGGCGCAGGCGCCACAGGCATCCCCGCGCTCAGAGGCTGCCCCAGCACGCTTCCTCGACGGCCCTGCCTGCTGCAGCTCCTCAGCCCGGGGCAGGGCTCAGCCCTGGACCGCGTCACAAGGGGCTGGCCTCTCCCTCCGAGGCAGCGCCGGAGCGCAGGCGGGGCGAGCCTTACCTGTCTGAGCAGCCCCTGCAGCTCCCTGCTGGACCACATGTCGGACAGGAGGAGGCGGGCGGCCTCCGCAGCCTTGGGGGAGGCGCTGTGGGGCGGAAGTTCACCGGGCTGAGGCTGGCCCGAGGACGAGCCAACCCTCTGCCCTCCCCCACTCACTCCCCGTGGGGCAGCCCCGCTGGCGGGCACTCCTCATAGTGGGCACACCCCATGGTTCTGCCTGCTCAGAGGTACCCGGGGCTCTCTCTGGGGCCCCCGTCCTGTCCCTTGGCCTTGTCCTGGGAGGACGGAGCTCCGTGGACTGGATAAGTCCTGCACAGCTGGGGCTGCTGCTGCGTGCCTGCTGGTGGCCCACGGGACTCAGTGTCCCTTGGTTCCCGGCCGGGACGGGTGCTGCCTGGGTCCTGAGAGTTAGGCCTCAGCTTCTGGAACGTCCCTCCTTCGAGCCTCCCCACCAAATTCCCACCCTGCAGGCCCCTGCCCCCCTCCACGCCACCCACTGCTGCTGAAGCCCTGCTGCCCTGCCCTCTCCACCCCCGACCTGGAGTTCCCCCATCCGCAGTCCCCCCCACCTATAGTTCCCTCACTATGGTTCCCCTACCTGGAGTTCCCCCATCTGCAGTCCCCCCTCCAACTATGGTTCCCTCATCTATGGTTCCCCCACCTGCAGTTCCCCTCACCTGCGGCGGACCCCACCACTCACCTGCTGCGGCACAGGTTGATGACGTTGTTGACCATGCTGCTGGAGAAATGCTGCTTGGCCATGCCCGGCAGGGAGGCCATCAGGTTCCTCACGGTGTAGCAGGCCGAGGCCAGGATGTCCTCCGAGTTACTGGTGTTGCCGGTGTGACTGGTGAGGAGTCTGGTCACCTCTGGGAACACTTGGGTCCCTGGGAGAGAGCGGAGGGGCAGGCATGGGGTTGGTGATCGAGGGGTCCTGTGGGGCCCAGTTCTAGGCTGCCCTTAGCCAGGCTCTCAGCCAGGTACCTCCCACTCAGGGCTGGTGACCCAGTGGAACCTAGGCATCTGCTCCCGGCCCAGGTGACCTGCCCCTTCCTATGCCCAAGCCTCTCCCGGGCCAGCTTCCGTTTCCGGGATGCTCCCCCAGGGAGAGGTCAGAGGGAGACGTTCCAGCAGGCTCTGGGGAGTGGGGTTCCCTCCAGCAGTGTGGCCCAAGCCCCGGGGTGCTTACCCATCACCCTGTGCAGCACGGGGTGGCGAGACATGTTGCTCAGGAGCGAGGCCCCGGACCGCACCACGTCCGAGTTGCCCGACTGCAGGAGGCGAGCGATGTGGGGCAGGCCCTTCTCCTTCAGCCCGATCAGCTGGCTCATGCCGCTGGACATCTAAGAAAGGACACACGAGGCCCTCGCTGGGCTTCCCCAGGCCCACGGCAGGCAGGAGGGGGTCAGGGACCACACCCTCAGGGACCCCAGAGCCTCCTCCTCCACATTGGAAGCACAGACTCACGTTTGCTCCCACCTGGGCGGCTACAGAACGATCCCCTAGGCAAACGCACCTGCAGCTCGCTGGGGGCAGCCTGAACCCGGCGGGTCTGGTGAGGGACGTCCCTGCCCTTCGTCCCCCCTGGGAGGGGCCCAGAATCAACTCCCAGGTGTGGCTGCTGCTGCCCGTGGCTGCTGCCGGCCTCCCTCCCGCTTCCCAGCACTATCTGGCCGCGTGAAACCTGGAATCGAGGGTACCTGCCACCTAAAGAAGGGCCGCCCGTCTCCTGCGGGCCTGCTGCCTCTGACTGACTGTGTATCGAGTCGAGGGTGGACGAATGGGCCTGTGCTGCATGGAGATGCAACCTGGGGTCCCCGAGAGGACGGGCAGCCCATCCGGGCCACTGGCGGGAAAGCCGCGCCGGCCACAACCTGGTCCAGACTCATCCTCTAACAGTGGGGGGTCCCCTCTGACCCTGAGCTCACCCTCACCCCTTTCCGCCCGACTCCCTTCCATCCTGAGCAGAGAGGGTGGAAGGGCAGCTGCAGGCCTGCCTCCTACCCTCCTCGATTCCATCATGTCCCCAAACTGCCTCTGGCCTCAACTCTCTCCCAATTCTGCCACGTTTTTCTCTGGACCTGCCCACACCCCAAACCCTCTATGTCCACCCCTGTCTGCTCAGCACGCAGGAGACCCTTCACCTGTGCCCGGCTCCCAGCACAGCCTGAGCCCAGTCAGGGCCGGGAGCCAGGAGGCAGAGAGGATCCTACAGCGCAGACAGAATGCAGGGGGGCCAGGCGCTCTGGCCCCCTCAGCTGCCCCGAAGCCCAGTGCACGTCCCTCCCTGACTCAGGCAGGCTGCTGGGAAGGGGCAGCCGGGGTCGGACCAGGGTGGAGAGACAGGTGGGGTGAGGCGGGGGTGCTCACCAGCCCCTTGCTGGCAGTCAGGTTCTGCAGGGCGCCTGCGCAGGCCTCCAGGGTGGCGTCCTTCTTGCTCTTGCCCATGAGGTTCAGGTAGGTGCGGATGGCGTCTGAGTGGTACAGCCAGCTGCTGCCCTTGGGGTTGGGCTCTTCCTCGGGAAGCGGGCAGTCGTAGTTGTTGTTCTGGGGACAAGAGGAAGGTTGCAGGGCTGAACCCACGCACCGTGCTCTTCTGGCCTCAAGCTACAGAACGATCCCCTAGGCAAACGCACCTGCAGCTCGCTGGGGGCAGCCTGAACCCGGCGGGTCTGGTGAGGGACGTCCCTGCCCTTCGTCCCCCCTGGGAGGGGCCCAGAATCAACTCCCAGGTGTGGCTGCTGCTGCCCGTGGCTGCTGCCGGCCTCCCTCCCGCTTCCCAGCACTATCTGGCCGCGTGAAACCTGGAATCGAGGGTACCTGCCACCTAAAGAAGGGCCGCCCGTCTCCTGCGGGCCTGCTGCCTCTGACTGACTGTGTATCGAGTCGAGGGTGGACGAATGGGCCTGTGCTGCATGGAGATGCAACCTGGGGTCCCCGAGAGGACGGGCAGCCCATCCGGGCCACTGGCGGGAAAGCCGCGCCGGCCACAACCTGGTCCAGACTCATCCTCTAACAGTGGGGGGTCCCCTCTGACCCTGAGCTCACCCTCACCCCTTTCCGCCCGACTCCCTTCCGTCCTGAGCAGAGAGGGTGGAAGGGCAGCTGCAGGCCTGCCTCCTACCCTCCTCGATTCCATCATGTCCCCAAACTGCCTCTGGCCTCAACTCTCTCCCAATTCTGCCACGTTTTTCTCTGGACCTGCCCACACCCCAAACCCTCTATGTCCACCCCTGTCTGCTCAGCACGCAGGAGACCCTTCACCTGTGCCCGGCTCCCAGCACAGCCTGAGCCCAGTCAGGGCCGGGAGCCAGGAGGCAGAGAGGATCCTACAGCGCAGACAGAATGCAGGGGGGCCAGGCGCTCTGGCCCCCTCAGCTGCCCCGAAGCCCAGTGCACGTCCCTCCCTGACTCAGGCAGGCTGCTGGGAAGGGGCAGCCGGGGTTGGACCAGGGTGGAGAGACAGGTGGGGTGAGGCGGGGGTGCTCACCAGCCCCTTGCTGGCAGTCAGGTTCTGCAGGGCGCCTGCGCAGGCCTCCAGGGTGGCGTCCTTCTTGCTCTTGCCCATGAGGTTCAGGTAGGTGCGGATGGCGTCTGAGTGGTACAGCCAGCTGCTGCCCTTGGGGTTGGGCTCTTCCTCGGGAAGCGGGCAGTCGTAGTTGTTGTTCTGGGGACAAGAGGAAGGTTGCAGGGCTGAACCCACGCACCGTGCTCTTCTGGCCTCAGCATCGTGGTTCTGGAGGAGGGCGTGCCCGCTGCCCCCTCCCCCAGGCTCTCCGCCTTCTCGGCCTGCTGAGACCCCGCCTCCCGTGGTAAGGCTGTGGCCCTCACACGGGGATGCCTCCCTCACTGCCCGGCCAGCAGGGGTGGTGCGGGGCCCGGCTTGCACGGCCTGCCCAGAGAAGGCGGCCAGCCCTTTCTCCCCAGCATCTCTCTGCTTCTGGGGAGACCTGAGGGCTCAGGAGGCATGGGTGCCAGGCTGCCCATCCCCATCAGGAACGAGGGAGCAGACGGGAGAGGAGGCCTGCCAGCTGGCGGCTCTGGCTCCTTCGCCCCGAGCACACAGGGCCTGTGTCGCGGTCGAGAGGAGGCCCTTCCTGCTCATGGTGCGGCGGGGGCCACGGCCAGGCGGTACGGGGCGCTCCCTGGGGGCTGGTCTCGGCGGGGCAGAGGCGGGGTGGGCGGGGCAGGCGGGGTGGGCGGGGCAGAGGCGCGGTGGGCGGGGCCGGGCCTGCCACGCACCATCATGCGGTCGCTCTTGTTGCTGAAGCAGCCGGTGGAGGACTTGTCGGTGTAGGCGTTGCGGGCGTTGTACTCCAGCTGGCGGTAGCGCGTGGGCACCTCGGCGTCCAGGCGGTAGGAGAGGTTGTGGAGGACGCACATGCAATTCTCCACTGACTAGGGGCCGAGCAGAGACAGCTGAGCCTCCGCCCGCCCCCAGCGCCTGGCCCACCGCCCAGGACGGAGCCTGCGGCCCTGCCCCCCGGCTGTGTGAGCACCAGTGGCCTGCCCAGCTGCTCTGGGCCTCAGTTTCCTCAGCTCTGAAATGGGACCAAAGTCGCCTGCTTTCCGGGGAGATGACCCCCCAGGAGGCACCTATGGGGGGGCTGGTCGGCAGCGGCACAGGCCGCGGCAACCGCCTCTGCTGCCCCGGCCAGCGCCCCCGCGATCAGCCTGGCTCTGGAGGCACAGCCTGCAGGTGAGACCCCGAACAACTCCTCCAAGCCTCTGAGCCCAGGACCTCCCCGCCCGAGACGTCTCTCCCTCCTTCCTGGGGCCTCATCTGCGTCCCTCTTGCGTTCCGTCCTCTCCCCTCCTTCCTCTCCCCCCACGCCCTCACGCCCTCCCCGTGTCCTCCGCCCCTCGCGGGCGCCCTGGGGCCAGCTCTCTCCTGAGGCCTGTGGCCACAGCTGAGGGAGGGGCAGGAGACACAGTCTCCTCCAGGGAAAGCGCGTGCAGGACCTAGCGGTCGCAGTGCCCGACCAGGACCCCAGGGCCGGCTCTCTCCTCCTGCCGTGTGGACGGACCGCAGCCTCCGTCCCCCTTCCCGCCTCCGTCCCCCTTCTGCCCGTCCGCGCAGGCGTGCGGAGTGCGATGGGCGCGCGGCTCTGCGGCCTCCTGGGGCTGCACTCGCCTTGTCGTCACAGCGGTTAGCTGCCACGCAGTTCTGGACGTAGGCCATGAGCGAGTCGATGAGCCCCGTGTAGCTGCGCATGGTCTGGCGGCCCGCGTCTGCGGAGCTCAGGTTCCTAGTGGAGGGCACGGGGAGGGGTGGAGGTCATAGGTCAGGGGGTAGAGGTCATGGGGAGGGCAGAGGTCATGGGGAGGGGGAGAGGTCATAGGGATAGGTTGAGGTACAGGGAGGGGTGGAGGTCATGTGGAGAAGGTAGAGGTCACAGGGAGAGGGTGAAGGTCACAGGGAGGGAGTGGAGGTCATGGGGAGGGATGGAGATCATAGGAAGGGGCAGGGGTCACAGGAAGGAAGTGAAGGACACGGGGAGGAGTGGAGGTCATGGAGAGGAGGCAGAGGTCACAGGGAGGGGCAGAGGTCATGGGAGTGGAGGTCACAGGGTGTGGGCAGAGGTCATGGGGAGGGGTCAGAGGTCATGGTGGGAGAGGAGGGCAGGGAGAGAGAACAGAAATTGAGAGGGAAGCAGATGAGACCAGGCTCTGCTCTGGCCTGGCTGAGGCCGGGTCAGGATTCCCTGGGCTCCTTTGTCCTCCTCTGTGCCCCCCTGGCCCCAGGCCCGGAGCTTCTATGTGTCCAGGGCTGGGCTCTGATGCCACTGGCAGCCTGGCACACACTGGACCCTCGTGGCACGTTCTGGGCAGGGCCCAGGGCTGCACCTGCCTGGCCCTGCCTGGAGGTGCTGGACAAGGGGCTGGAGGCTCCCTGCAGGCGGCATCCTGCCCCCAGCAGTGGGCTCACCCTTGGGCAACCTGGGCGCCCCTGCCTGGTGCAGGTGGGGTGTGGCTGCAGCCACCCCATTAAGGCCTCCAAGACCCTGACTGCACCTGCCCAGCCTCTCCCCTCAGCTGCTCGGAGGCTGCTGTTAGAGGGAGGTGTGACCCTGAGTGCAGTCTGCTCCTCATGGGTACCTGCCACCCCGGCCCCCAGAGGCGAGTCCCTCTACCAGCAGCCCCCAGGGCCTTTGCCACAGGCTGGGGCGGAACCCAGGAAGTTCTGGCCAAAGCAGCGCCCTCCTCACGCCAGGGAACAGGGCAGACGCTGTCAGCGTCACAGCCAGGAGGTGATGCCCTGGGGCCGTGGGTACACTAGCATCTCAGAGACGCTCCTCAAGGGCGAGAGCCAGGGCTGTGGGGTGCGGGAGGGTGGGCGGCTGAGCCAGTTCAGACGTTCAGACCCACGCGTCTCCACTCAGACTCCTGGCTCTGGCCCCCTGAGTGCAGGTGGGGGTCCGAGCCTAGTCCAGGCCCTCACCCCCAGCCCCTCTGAGCCTGGGCTTGGCCGGCTGGACCCCTGCCCTCACCTCAGGCAGCCGGTAGCGTTGAAGAAGACCTCAGGGTCCACGGGCTCACGGGGCAGGTTGCTGTTGCCATCGCACCAGCCCGAGAAGGGAACGATGACGCGGTCGGCCAGCACGGGCAGCGCCTCGGCAATCAGCTCCTCCTTCAGCTCGTCGGTGGAGGACAGGTTCCAGAGCAGCCCTGGGGGACCGCAGGCTCAGCAGGACCAGGCCCAGGGCCGCCCTGCCGGACTCCA
>SJYC01097476.1:0-21848 GCA_006408675.1 Madoqua kirkii
CAGGTCTCCTGCACTGGAGGCAGACACTTTAACCTCTGAGCCACCAAGGAAGCTAATAGATATAATGGTCATCTGAATTAAGTTCTCCCATTCCAGTCCATTTTAGTTCACCGATTCCTAAAATGTCAATGTTCACTCTTGCCATCTTTTGTTTGACCACTTCCAATTTACCTTTATTCATCTACTCAAGGTGCCTTATCAGCAAATAGGTTCTATTTATGGATAAATGTGAGCCATGAGATATGGTAGAAAAGTGTGTACACTATTACTGTGTAGGATAGGTGGACATTCCCTAATTTCTCTTAAATTTTGCTTTTGTCCTTCCCAGAAACCTTCTAATGTGTCCTCTCACAGTTTTAGAATGAAAGTGAAAGTGATAGTTATTTAGTCTTGTCTGACTCTTTGTGACACCATGGATTGTAGCCCGCCAAATTCCTCTGTTCATGGGAATCTCCAGGTGAGAATACTGGAGTGTGTAGCCATTTCCTTCTCCAAGATATCTTTTTGACCTAGCAATCAAACCCAGATATCCTTCATTGCAGGCACATTTTTTTTACCATCTGAAAGCTGGAATCAAAACTAAACCACTAAGTACCAATTAGATTAGCCTAAATTTGGAACACTGATAATAAAAAACATTGCTAAGATGTTGAGCAACAGAAACTCATTCATTACTGGTGTAAAATGTAAATCAGCCAGTTTAAAAAACTGTTTATCACATATGTAAATATACTCATCATTTGATCTAGACTTTCCTTCGTATTTAACCAAAGGATTTGAAAACATATGCACACAGAAACCTGCATATAGATGTGTGAAGGTGAAGGTGAAGTTGCTCAGTCGTGTCCGACTCTTTGCGACCCCGTGGACTGTAGCCTACCAGGCTCTTCCATCCGTGGAATTTTCCAGCAAGAGTACTGGAGTGGGTTGCCATTTCCTTCTCCAGAGGATCTTCCCGACCCAGGGATTGAACCCAGGTCTCCCGCATTGTAGGCAGACGCTTTACCGTCTGAGCCACCAGGGAAGTCTATATAGATGTGTAGAGCAGCCTTATTCATAATTACCAAAACGTAGAAGCAACCACGATGTCCTTTAGTCCATAAAAGGATAAGCTGTGGTATTTCTAGATGATGGAACTGTTGTTGTTCAATTGCTAAGTCATGTCTAACACTTTGGGAACCAATGGACTATGGCACACCAGGCTTCCCTGTCTTTCATTAACACCCAGTGTTTGCTCAAATTTGTGTCCACTGAGTTGGTGATGCTGTCCAGTCATCTCATCCTCTATCACCCCCTTCTCCTTCTGCCTTCAACTTCCCCAGCATCACTGACTTTTCTAATGGTTAATTCAAAGTATTGGAGCTACAGCTTTAGGCTCAGTTCTTCAAAAGACTATACAGGATTGAGTTCCTTCAGGATTGACTGGTTTGTTCTTTTTGCAGCCCAAGGGACTCTCAAGAATCATCTCCAGCACCAAAATTAGAAACGAAATTATTCAGTGCTAAAAAGAAGTGAACTAGCAAGCAGTGAAAAGACACAAAAGAACCTTAAATGCATATTACTGAATGAAAGACACCAACCTGAGAAGCCCACATACTGTATGATTCCACCTGCATGACATTCCAGGAAAGACAAATCTATAGAGACAATGAAAAAATCAATGGTTGCCTAGGAAGAAAGATGAATAGACAGAATGCAGAGTTTCAGGACAGTGAAAATACTCTGTATGATACCATAATGATGGATATATGTCATTATATTGTTGTCCAGGCCCACAGAATTCACATCATGAGAGAACCCTATTTTATACTATGGATTTGGGGTGATTGTGAAGAGTTAATGAAGGTTCATCAATTGTATCAAATATACAACTCAGGTGGGAGTTTTTGATAGTGAGAAGACTAGGAATGGGTGAGGGCAAGGAATGTCAAGAAATCTTTTTAACATGCTGTCAATTTTTTTGTGAACCTAAAACTCCTCTAAAAAATAACATCTTAACAGACAAAAAAAAAATTCATTCTATTATTTTACTCTCAGAACTATTTGGTCATTTCTTTGGCTTACTCTCCTCCCCACAGTTCCAAATTCAGGCAGCACTCTTGCTAACATGATCTGAAGTGATGATCCATGTTACATCTTGATCCTGAGTTCACTGACTTCATCTCCAGTGCCTTTTTTTTTTAACCTTTCCTCATTCTGATCCATGACAATGAAGGACCTTGTCATTACCAGTGACATTACCACTCCCCCAAACCTGCCACTGTAAAATTCCACTTTCCAAACCCTGACTCTTTACTTCTAGCTTGATTCCTGAATTACTACTATTACTACGTCTTAGATTTTTTCCAGACCCTCAAACATTCAATCCCACCACTTTCTCACTTAGTTTCCCTTTACTAGATTTAATGATCTGTTAATTCATTGTATGAAATTTAATGATGCATTATTATCAATATAGTAATTTCCTTTACATCAAATATCCTTTCCTTGGACTCTGTCTTGTTGAACTTGCTTTCAAAATTCCAGGACAAATAGAGTCTAATAGCTGCATGTCAATGTCTAGACAAAAATAGCAAGACATTACTGAAAAAAATCATAGAGTCAAATTAAAAATTTTATAATTCAATAAATAATATTAATAATACTTATAAAAGTAGACCACAAACTGGTACTTAATGCTATCAGGCAAGTCTATTATGTTTCTATTTCCCATTTCTCAAGAACTCTACATATGAGCCTTCATTTTCTCCCTCCTTTTCCATACTCAATCCTTTGACTTCTTCATTCACCCACTAAATCTGTTTTATCATGATAAATAGCTCTGTGCATGCTACCAATATACTCATCTTAACAAAAATTCTTTGTAGAAGGTGATATTGTTGAATATTCCCTCTTCTTGACATTTTCTCTTTTGTTAGTTTTCATGATGCCATTCTCTTCTGATTTTTAACGACCCTAGTAACTACTCCTTTGTGATCCTCTTTATTCCAAATTCTTCCATATTCAATATCTCACTGAAGGTATATATCCATTAGGATTCCAGTTTGTGTCCACTTCATTTCTCTTACTAGACAAATTTACCTACTGCATGTCTTTCAGTAATATACAGCAATGACTTCCTTATGTGGACTTTTTGCCCAGACTTTCACCTCTGCATCAGATTTAAATTTTCAGCCTCACAACAGATAGTTTCAACCAGATGTCTCACAGATGTCACAACTTAATAAATAAAAACATGTCTTCATTATTACCCAATCTTATTTTAGAGCTATCCTCTCACCCTTACAGTCAGTAACATTGTTACCCATTTTTGAATCATCTTTGTTTTCTCATTTTCAAACATCCTTCAGACAGAACTCATCAACAGACTTGTTGATTCGATCTCAAATGTCTTAGTTTCATTTCCACTGTCACTGTTCATGCTTGGGCTTTACATTGTTTTTGTTTGTTTGTTTTTTAAATTGAGGTATTTTGATACATAGAATTTTGTATATTTGAAGAGTGCAACTTGATGTTTAAACTATTCTTATCTGGATTATTGCCTCAGTCCTTTGTAACTAGTGTTCATAATCCAGTTTCATCTTTTTTTAAAAATGTATCATCCAAAGTATCTGCTGAAATTAAATAGAGCCATGTAACTTCTCTGGCTAAAACTTCTCACTGTGTCTTATTCCACTTAAAATCCAAACTCTTATTCCACCCTTAAGGGCCTGTAAGATTTAGGTCCTCTCTGTTCAAAATCACGTCTCTACTCAAGGTCACATCTTCTACTGTATCTTCACTTACGTATCAGGCACATTGGTCTTCCTGTAAGATCATTCCAAATCTCTCACATTTCAAACATATTTTTAAATATATGACTGTAAAAAGAATCTTAGTTTTCTTTAAAAACTTATTTCTTCTACCTTTACATAACCAAATCCTTAATCTGGTGTGTGTGTGTGTGTGTGTGTGTGTGTGTGTGTGTGTGTGTGCATGCTTAGTCACCCAGTCATGTCCAGCTCTTTGGGACCCCATGGACTGTAGTTTGCCAGGCTCCCCTGTCCATGGGGATTCTCTAGGCAAGAATACTGGAGTGGGCTGCAATGCCCTCCTCCAGGGGATCTTCCCAAGCCAGGGATGGAACCCAGGTCTTCTGCATTACAAGCAGATTATTTACCAATTGAGCCACTAAGGAAGCCCAAGAATACTGGGGTGGGTAACCTATCCCTTCTCCAGGGGATCTTCCTGGCCCAGGAGTCTTTACCAGCTGAGCTACCAGGGAAGCCCAAAAGGTCCCCCTGCTGCTGCTGCTGCTGCTGCTGCTGCTGCTGCTGCTGCGTTGCTTCAGTCATGTCTGACTCTGTGCAACCCCAGAAACAGCAGCCCACCAGACTCCTCCATCCTTGGGATTCTCCAGGCAAGAACACTGAAGTGGATTGCCATTTCCTTTTCCAAAGCATGCATGCATGCTAAATTGCCTCAATCATGCCCGACTCTGTGTGACCCCATGGACAGCAATCCAACAGGCTCCTCTGCCCACAGGATTCTCAAAAGGTGCCCCTAGGAAGTATATTAAAAAATAACCTGTCCAGTAGAGTCCACCCTATTCACATAGCTATAATAACATGTGGTGAGATTTTATACTCTGGATCTTTAAGGAGACCACAAAATAATATGCTAAAAAGTGACTCACATTTTCTGATAATAAAACATGTAGATTTTGAGTTCTTATATATAATAAGAATATATATATTAATATATTATATATTATACATATTGCATACTATATATTATATAATAATATTTATATATTATTGTATAATAATATATGTATATATAATACATAACAAATTAAATAGTGTGCTAAGGTTTCTGTAATAAAACTGAACAGGTACACTTTTTCTAAAGCGCTAATGAGAACGCCTAAACAACTGAATTAAAGTTTTTCAAGTGGAGCCAGGATCCTCTTCTAAATCATTTGCCATTGTTCTATTTGCCAAAGACATGTATGTGGCAACATATGCCTCTTGCTTCAAGGAATTCAATACTAACGAATCAAGTCCTTTATCAATGTCTGAGTCCTGTAAATACTGAGCTTTTATAAATTGTTACCAAAAAATGCATATATTTTTAAAATATACTGCTTAAAACTAGCTACATGTTTCACATTTGAAAAAAGTGGCTGTGTGTTACTGAAATTCTTGTTTTCTCCAACCAGAAAAGTGTGTGTGTGTGTGTGTGTATGTTTGTGTGTGTGTGTGTATGTGTGTGTGTGTGTGTGTGTGTTCTGCTGTAAGCAGCAGCCCTGCTGCTGGGTGATAGGAAAGGCGTTTTAAATCTCTTTGATGAAATGAGCCATTTTCTGCTTGGTTTCAAGCTTAAAATGGATCCCCCATTGTGCAACCACAAAAGCACATTATTTGTCTTCCATAACACTGCTAAATTCCTCTCTAAGAAATGTGAGGGAAATGTTAGAGCAATGTGTTTAATCACTGCATGCCAAATATTGTGCTGGTATCCAGTATTCACTTACTTTAATAAATATATTTTAAGTGAAAAATACTCATATTACAAGAGTAATTTGAGATTTTAATAGTGCTAAACAATTTTATTTGTACTTTTACCTCTAATAAATGTGATTTTAGACATAAATAGCATTAAATATCTTTGTAAACAAGTGATTATCATATTATGTTCATCAACATATAATTAAAGAAACATACAAATCAACAGCATATGAAAACTCTATATAGCCATCCAAGAAAAGTTTCTAAGATGACAAGAAATTATTCATTTAGCTGAGTAATAAAGAACAAGATATTAAGCTCACAGGGAAAAATGTGAGAGACAAAGTAGACAGCTTTTGTCATTGTGACAATATAATTAAGGACATAAGCAATAGCTGATCTCAGAATATATTCTAGGTATTCTAGATGTTAAGTAAGCGGCAAAAAATTCCTTATTTATTACTTAATAAAACCAGTGCTAATTAAGCAAGTAGATTAATGCTTATACAATGACTTCTTTCTGGGCAAACCATAGGAACATAGACTAATAAGAAACAGGAGGTTAGGAATTAGGTAGATGGGCTGGTTATGAACATGGAAGGGGAGGAAACGGCATACTCTCATCCAGTTCTTCTAAAACCTAATGATATCAGTCACCTGAAGGGGTTGTTAAAGTTCAGACTGCTGGGCTCCATCCACAGAGTTTCTTATTTAGTAGGTCTGGGACTGGATACTTGTGTTTGCCTTTCTAACAAATCACCAGGCAATGCTGATCCTGCCAATCTGGGAAACACACTTAGAGATCTGAATGTTCTTTTGACAGTTAAAAGAGAGAAGTTCATTTTTATTTGTGGTTTCCTTTGCTATGCAAACTTTTAAGTTTCATTAGGTCCCATTTATTTATTTTAATTTTTAAATTTTTATTACTCTAGAAGATGGATCAAAAAAGAGCTTTCTGTGATATATGTCAGAGTGTTCTGCCTATGTTTCCTCTAAGATTTTTTTTTCCATTGTATTTTTTAATCTTTTTTTTCTGTTCATTTATTTTACTTTACAGTATTGTACTGGTTTTGCCATACATTGACTTGAATCCACCATGGGTGTTACACGTGTTCCCCATCCTGAACCCCCCTCCCACATCCTTCCCCATCCCATCCCTCTGGGTTATCCCAGTGCACCAGCCCCAAGCATCCTGTATCATGCACTAAACCTGGAATGGTAATTTGTTTCACATATGATAATTTACATTTTTCAATGCCCTTCTCCCATATCATCCTACACTCGCCCTCTTCCACAGAGTCCAAAAGATTGTTCAATACATCCGTGTCTCTTTTGCTGTCTTGCATACAGGGTTATTGTTACCATCTTTCTAAATTCCATATATATGTGTTAGTATACTGTATTGGTGGAGAAGGCAATGGCACCCCACTCCAGTACTTTTGCCTGGAAAATCCCATGGATGGAGGAGCCTGGTAGGCTGCAGTCCATGGGGTCGCGAAGAGTTGGACATGACTGAGTGACTTCACTTTCACTTTTCACTTTCATGTGTTGGAGAAGGAAATGGCAACCCACTCCAGTATCCTTGCCTGGAGAATCCCAGGGATGGGGGAGCCTGGTGGGCTGCCATCTATGGGGTCGCACAGAGTTGATCACGACTGAAGCGACTTAGCAGCAGCAGCATACTGTATTGGTGTTTTACTTTCTGGCTTACTTCAGTCTGTATAATAGGCTCCAGTTTCATCTACCTCAATAGAACTGATTTAAATGTATTATTTTTATTGGCCGAGTAATATTCCATTGTGTATATGTACCACAGCTTTCTTATCCATTCATCGGCTAATGGACATCTAAGTTGCTTTCATGTCCTAGCTATTATAAACAGTGCTGCAATGAACACTGGGGTACATGACATCCTCTAAGATTTTTATAGCATTCAGTTTTATGATTAGGTCTTTAGTCCATTTTGAGTTTATTTTTGTGTATGGTGTTAGAGTGTGTTCTAATTTCATTCTTTCATATGGAGCTGTCTAGTTTTCCCAGCACTGAGTATTGAAAAGTCTGTCTTTTCTCCATTGTCTTTTCTCCTTTGTCATGGATTAGGTGACCATAGGTGTATGGGTTTATCTCTAGGCTTACTATCCTGTTCTATTGTTCTATTTTTGTGCCAGTACCATATCGTTTTGATGACTAGCTTTATAGTATACTTTGAAGTCAGGGAGCCTGATTTCTCCCAACTGCTTTTCTTTCTGAAGAAAGAAAGATTTCTTTCTTTCTCAAGATTGCTTTGGCTATTCTGGGTCTTTTGTGTTTCCTCACAAATTTAAAAAAATCTTCATTCTATTTCTGTGAAAAATGCTATTGGTAAATTGATAGGGATTGTGTTAAGTCTGTAGATTACTCTGGATAGTATATTCATTTAATGGGAAAGGTATATTGCAGATAAAGTTACTGAAAAAAATTAAAAACTTTTAAAACAGCTCATGCAGCTCAATATCAAAAAAATTAACAACTAAATGAAAAAAATGGGCAAAAAATCTAAATAGACACTTCTCCAAACAAGACATGGTCAAGAGGCACATGAAAAGATGCTCAGTATCACTACTGGAGAAATACAAATCAAAATTACAATGAGTTATCACTTCTCATCTGTCAGAACAGCTACCATCAAAAAATATACAAATAACAAATACTACAGAGTGTGTGGAGCAAAGGAAGCCCTCCTATACTATTGATGGGAATGTAAACTGATAAAGCCACTAAGACACCAATATGGAGGTTTCTTTAAAAAGCTAAAAATAGAGCTACCATATAATCCAATGATCATACTCCATATATCTAGAGAAACCCATAATTCAAAATACATGTGAACCCAGGTGTTCATTGCAGTATTACTTACAATAGCCAGGACATGGAAGCAAACTAAATATACATCAAAAGAAGAATGGATAATGAAGATGAGGTGCATATATAGATGGAATAATTTTTGGCCATAAAAAGAATGAAATAATGCCATTTGCAATAACATGAATGGACCTAGAGATTATCATACGGAGTGAAGTAAGTCAGACAGATAAAAGACAGATGTAAGATATTGCTTATATGTAGAATTTTAAAAATGGTACAAACTTATTTACAAAACAAAAATAGAGTCACAGATGTATAAAACAAACACACGAGGGTGGTGTGAGATGGGGAGGTTGAAATTGACTTATACACTATGCTATATATAAAATAGGTAATACCGAAGCGAAGTTCCTCAGTCGTGTCTAACTCTTTGCGACTCCATGGACTGTAGCCTACAAGTTCCCCCATCCACGGGATTTCCCAGGCAAAATACTGGAGTGGGTTGCCATTTCCTTCTGCATATCTTCCTGACCCAGGGACTGAACCTGGGTCTCCTGCATTGTAGGCAGACGCTTTACTGTTTGAGCCATTTAGCACAGGGAACACTACTAACCTATATGGGAATAGAATCTAAACAGAGTGGCTATATGTATAACTGATTTACTTTTCTGTGTGGCAGAAACTAACACAACACTGTAAATTTACTGTACTCCAATAAAAATTAATTAACAAAAGAGAAGTTCAACTCAACATGATCTAATAGTTGCTTAGGGTCATTGGTGTTATATATAGTGTGTGGTGAGAGATAGAAAGATAAGGAACATCCAATGGAATAGGGCTAAATATAAGGGAAGACAAAATTTTTCAGGACTTGTGGTGTTGAACAATTCAGGGGTTTGAAACTCTCAGAGAGTCTCAGCCCAGCTTAGAAACTGAATTATACATTCATTAGGCTTGAACTGCAGACTCTGTCATGAGGCATCTTAATCAGAAATCAGACAATTGGAGTAGCAGTATTTAAAATTCATCTCCTGTTTTGTTTGTTTAGTAGAAAAAAGTTTGTGGTTCATGAAATTTGCAGCTGTATACAGGCATCTATACACCTGTAATTTGAAAGGTGCATCAGGGATTGACTATATTCACCAAACCTGTTTTTATTTCTTCTTGAGCATACAGGTAGTTCAAACCCCCTATCCTCCCTGTCAGTTAGCCAGTGAGTTTTAGTCAATAAGATGTGATTTATGTCAACTTTTAGCCTGGCATTTTTTTGGTATTTTCTTAATTTATTTATTTTTAATTGGAGGGTAATTGCTTTACAATAGATATGCATATGTCCCCTCCCTCTTGAATTGCCCTCCCACCTTCCACCCTAAACTGGTATTTTTGAAAACTTCTCTCACCATCTTACATGCTTAGTCTCTCCCTTTCCCTGTATACTGTCTGATGGTAGAAGAGGACCAAGCCCAGCAATATGTCATAGTTACATGATAGAAGGAACCTATGTTTATATTTTGGAGCAAAGCTCCTCCCCCTTACTCTCACCAATGGCATTACACTGTGAGTGCATGAAATATGATTTAGTGGGCTAATACACTGAGATTTGTTTCTGTTTTCTTTTTGGTGTGTGTGTGTGTGTGTGTGTGTGTGTGTGTGCAGACATTTTAAAAAATGTATTCATGTATTTTTATAAGTAAATGATCTTCCTATGTGTCTGGATGATTTTGTGGTGATTAAAAATAACTGCAAATACTTTGATATTTATTCCATAGAGAGGTGGAGTTTATGTTCCTTCTCTTTGGGTTTGGTCAGATTTATGTCTTCTTGACCTATAGGATATGGTGAAAGTGATGTACCAGTTTCCAGGTCAAGTCCTTAAGGACTCAGAACACTCAGAATTCAGCCACTATCCTTTGAAGAAGCTTAAGCATCCCATGGAGAGTTCTAGCAGTTTGCCAGCCACTGGGTAAACCATTTTGGAAATGGATCCTCTTATCTGGTTTGCATGAAAACTGGCATTCTGTGCAGTACAGAGAAGCTGTTCCAAAGTTTTAGATTTATTACACAGTAACAGATAAGTGAAAGAGAACTTTTTCTTACATAAATAGAAATATGTTTTATTAGAGTCATTCTTTTCTTGGATGAATACATTTGAAGTACATTCTGATAGTATCATATGTTAAGTATTCTTTTGCCAAAAAAACCCAACAAAACTGTATAAAAGTAAGTATTCTTTTCTACCCTACTCACATGAGCCTCCTCAGAGGGGATATTAGAAAATATAGTAGAGAATACAGATCATGGGAAACCACCTAGCTAATAATTGGAACTGTGATAAAAAGAAATAAACTAGACATGAAAAGTAGTAGAAGGAGAAAAAATGCAACATCTATTTTGGGGTAGAGAGGTATCAAATACTATTTATCATTTCATGCAGTTTTAATCTGTATGTCATGTTGTAGTGTTTAGTGTTTGTGTCCATTTTTGCCACTGAAATGCAAGTTTTCTGACAAGAGGATACTGCCTTTTGTCTCAGTATCCCCAGATAATGACTGCCATGCATAGGTTATGCAGTTTTTTTTTTTTTAAAGAAGCTAATGCTCTTCTGTCTTCTGTTGCATCTAATCCCCCAAGATTTATAACACTGAGATAAAAGAAACATTTTAAATAATTTTATCACTGAGTATTTTTTTAAAAAAAGATAATTACATTCACACTGCTTTTGATTTGTAAGGATTACTTTTAATATTTTGATTTAATTATCTTTTATAATTTCATCAAATATTTGCATAACTTTAAGATGACATTGACAAAACAAGGTACTTTTAGAGGAGACTAACTTCCACCACTGTCTTCTCTCTGTGTTTTCCTCTCACAACAGGAAACTTCTTTCATAATTTTAAAATTTATATAAGTTTTTAAATTTTCTAAAATAACACACATATGTACTTAAAAATCAAAAGCATAATTCTATAGATATTTTTTGATAACCTGATTAATTTACAAGTTGTATTATAAAGAAGATCACACATTGTGGTATATAGTGATCTTCTTTTTCTTTCTCCTCAATTTTGTGATACTCTGTTGGCATGATTTATCTTCATTCAAAATTTTTGTGTTTAGTCAGTTTCCTTTCTCCTGTCTCCTCTGTTACCCCATTTCTTAATAATTTTCCTTTCCTCTTACTATCTCTATTCCAAGAACAATAATCTCCCTGTTTCTTAACCTTGTCATCCTTTTGTTTCCCTCATAACCTTCACACATGCTTTTCCCTCACCCTAGAAAGGTCTTTACCAATATATGTGGACAATTAATCTCTTTATCACTCTTCCATTAGTGAATAAGACCCAATTAAATATTTCTGACATTTATCTAAAATTACATCCTATCATACTCTGTACCCCTTCCTTGCTTTTTTAACTTCTTAATTTGTTGCCACCTTCTTAGATACTTGCTGGTTTACTTTCTGTTTGTCTTCATTCATGAGAAATCAGCTCTGTTAATACAAGGACTTTTTCTATTTTGTTCACTTTTCTGTCTCCAGTGATGAGACACCCTGCACAAAGCAGATTCTCAGAAATCATTGCAGAATAAAAGTGTTTGAATAGCAAAGAGCCAATTACTTTGCTGAAGAAAAGTCGGTGATCTGTCACTTGATGTGAAATCCAATGTTTTCTCTCTGGAGTGTAGCTTGGATTATCTTGCTGAGAAATAAAATTGTGCTTTACTTGCCCCCAGGCTTAGGAATAGGGTACCTTGAAGCTTTGTTAGTACTTCATTTTTGTCATTAAATGTAATTGTCTTTCATTTCCTGGCACTTTGAGCTTCCCTGGTGGCTCAGATAGTAAAGAATCTGCCCACAATTCAGGAGACCCAGATTCCATCCCAGGGTTGGGAAGATCCCCTGGAGAAGGGAATGGCAACCCACTCCAGTATTTCTGCCTGGAAAATTCCATGGACAGAGGAGCCTGGCAGCTACAGTCCATGAGGTGGCAAAGAGTCAGACACAACTGAGCAACTAACACTTTCACTTTTACACTTCAGCAAGTCTAAAACCACATGATTTGAGTTTCAGATTTTATTTCTCTTCTCATCTTCTTATTAGCTAGGAAGATGGGGAAAGGAGGGAGAAGGTCTATTAAAGGTTCCAGAATCACAGGACAGTAGGGAAAATGAGAATATAGAAATGAAGACTCAAAAAGGGAAAAATGAAAGCAATAGTGGCATCATCTTGTTCATTAGAGACTTCCTTGAATTAGTTGAGATATTTCTGAATTTAACAGTATTTTAAATGTAATGGATATCCATTGTTAGTGGTTTCTGGTTACAGGTAACACAAGCCAATTCAAGCGCTTTGAGGAAAAAGGAAATCATAGCTGAGACAGACTGAGGAGTTAGAATTTACTAGATGGACACAAGGATGTTTCATAGAATCCAGTTAATATAAATCAGGAAACTGTGTTAGGCTCACTATCCCCTTGTAATGAGAAATTTATACTACTACTCTTATTAAAGGGTAATGAACTAAATATAACAATACAATTTTTTAAAAAATCAATAAAATAACCAATTTTAATATAAAAGGAATCAAAATATAATTTACTTATAATAAAACAATGTGAGCTGCTGCTGCTGCTGCATCACTTCAGTCGTGTCCGACTCTGTGCGACCCCATAGACGGCAGCCCACCAGGCTCCCCTGTCCCTGGGATTCTCCAGGCAAGAACACTGGAGTGGGTTGCCATTTCCTTCTCCAAAACAATGTGTACTTTGATATTAAATAGTTTAGACACAATTATGCATGAAGATATAATGATGGAGTTAAATGCTTGGATTAAATAGAATCACATGGAGCATCATGGTGTGCTATAATAGCTTATTATGCAACTGTGATTTAAGTATTGACAGTCCTCTTTCTATAGATGTTGTGACTTTCAGAATAAGTAATTTATTTTTGCAAAACTTGAATGTAACACAGTGTAATTTTCTGTTGGCTAACATGGTGGTTTATTCCTGTAACACTGGAATATTTAAAGTCACACAGAATTCTTTGCAATCACATTGAAATGGATTCTAGTTTTAGATAATTATAATGAGATTTTTAAACCCAGAGTAATGTAGAATAGTGATTCAAGTTTTATAAATAAAGGGTAGTACTTTATGGTACAGGATACTCCTAGAATTTCAAGATATCAAGTATCTTAAATTTCAAGATATCAAGTATCACTGGATCCTTCCCAATAATTGCCCATCAAATATTATGAAATAAAAAATATTATTAAATATTTCTTAATGCTGTCTAGAGTATGGAATTGTTTTCACTGGAAGCCATTAATGTAAGGCATTGCAGAAAATCCTAAGGATATTATCTTTTATGATGAAACAGGGAGCTACTAAAGGGTTTTAAGCAAAGGAATCTTACAAGCTGATAATGTTTACTGAGGTTGAAAATAGACACTAGGTATTAAAGGAAGAAATAAGAGGACTAATGAAGAAGTTGTTGAAAATAATTCAAGTGAAAATAATGTTAGTTTAAACCAAGATTTAAGTGGATATGGTCTAATTCTATAGGTATTTTAAGGGGATAACCAATAAAATATGGTAGTGAATTAAGACCGAAAGGAGGGAACCAAGAATCACATCAGTGTATTAGATGGACCAAAGTTACAATTTGGTGAGATAGTGAAGATTTGAGGAGGACAAGCATTATGTGATAGAATCTATCTTTGAGCAGTCATTGAACATTGTCCAGTTTGAACTTGTGATATATAGTAGACATCAAACAGAAACCTCTAGCTTATAATTAGGTATAAGAATCTAGAGTTTATAGAGAGCAGTCTCGGCAGAATGTTGTCACGAACCAGTTCATGTGAGAAGTTCAATCCACCTAGCTGCTGAAGCAAGACCATAATTGGGGAGTTCATGGGAATTTATATAGAAATCTTTGTGATCTCACAACCAAGTATGTGGTGGGAGGCCCAAGGTCACTGGTGTTTAGGAGGGTCAGCATTTAGGAAGAAGGACAGGCATAAGGAGAGAGCATAGTGATGATACATGAAGATCTATCACACATTTCTGAATCTGTTAGTCATCACATCTGAATCTGACAAATATCTTCAAAGGCTTATGGCCACTACTGCTTCTACGCATTCAAAACCTATCATGAATTTCACTTTTTGCCATTTTGATGTTGCAATCATACAGAAGAGTGGGCTCTTAAAAATTTGGTTTCCAGAATAACCAGGTCACAGAAAAGAGTCTACTACCATCCACACTTAGTTTTATATCCAAGCACATTCTTTTGGCCATATTAAGCTTCCGTCTAAACATGATACATTTCAATCTAATAAGATGCAATGGTCCCTCATGAAACTCCAAATATACTATCCCACTCCCCCAAGGAGAATATGCAAAGTCTTAGTTTATTCATCTTGAGGTGATGCTCATTTTCTTGAGTCACACTTCCCCTTTGATATCTTCTAAGTTATATATTGAAATATCAGGTTCAGTTCAGTGGCTCAGTTGTGTCCGACTCTTTGCAATCAGGACTGATTTCCTTTAGGATTGACTGTGGATCTCCTTGCAGTCCAAGGGACTCAAGAATTGTCTCCAGCACCACAGTTCAAAAGCATCAGTTTTTTGGCACTCAGCTTTCTTTATAAACCAACTCTACATCCATACATGAATATTTGGAAAAACCATACCTTTGACTGAATATACCTTTGTTGGCAAAGTAATGTCTCTGCTTTTTAATATGCTCTCTGGGTTGATCATAGCTTTTATTCCAAGGAGCAAGCATCTTTTAATTTCATGGATGCTGTCACCATCTGCAGTGATTTGGAGCCCACCCAAAATAAAGTATCTTACTATTTTCATTGTTTCCCCATCTATTTTCCATGAGGTGATGAGTCCAGATGCCATGATCTTAGTTTTCTGAATGTTGAGTTTCAAGCCAACTTTTTTACCCTCCTCTTTCACTTTTATCAAGAGGCTTTTTAGCTCTTCTTCACTTTCTGCCATAAGAGTGGTGTCATCTACATATCTGAGGTTATTGCTGTTTCTCCCAGCAATCTTGATTCCAACTTTTGCTTTATTTTGCCACTATTAATGCAACTTTTTCTTAATGATAAAGGAATAGGAGCAGAAAAATTATAAGAATAACATTTGGCATATACTGCTGCTGCTGCTAAGTCGCTTTAGTTGTGTCCAACTGTGTGACCCCATAGATGGCAGCCCACTAGGCTCCTCCATCCCTGGGATTCTCCAGGCAAGAACACTGAGTAGGTTGCCATTTCCTTCTTCAATGCATGAAAGAGAAAAGTGAAAGTGAAGTTGCTCAATCATGTCCTACTCTTAGCGATCCCACGGATTGCAGCCTACCAGGCTCCTCCATCCATGGGGCTTTCCAGGCAAGAGTACTGCAGTGGGGTGCCATTGCCTTCCCCATTTGGCATATACACATATAAACAAATACTTTCATTTATACATACACACAGAAAAACACAGACAAGAAAGAAATAGCTAGAACTACTAATCCTCCTTCTTGCAAATGATCATGTTTTTGTAACTTGTAGTAATAAATTCCATTTTCTACTACCAATTTCATATTTCCTTTGGTCTCAGAAAGCACCACAGCTGACTGTGGTCTCTTGACTAGTATGGCAACACCAAACTTTGTTCCTTTAGGATCTGTACCATTAACAATCCTGCCTATTTGAATTGTAGTTTTCCATTAATTGTTATCACAGTATAGAGTGGTACAAAGAGGTGCCTCTGCAAGACTTGTGTGTTTTATATACTCCTCCCTACTTGCTCTGAGTAAAGGCAGGAGCAGCCATTTTTCCTTTAATAGCAGAGAAAGGAGATGGTGAATTGATAAAGGGGATAAAAAAATTAACCAGTGATGAATAAGTACTGTGAAATGAGTCACAGGATTAACTCTACTTAATATATATATAGCTTAAAAAGCTTATAGGACAGAGTTTAACATGAAATAAGTGCTCAGTGAAGGTAAATTTTCTAAAGCAGAGTCTGCATCAAGGAAAGGACTGTATAAGATATTAAATAAGGCAACTGCATAAAACTGTAAAGTGAGAAGCTGACTTGATTTTATATGCTCCCTGATGGTTGCACTGCTATATTTCTTGGCTTAATCAGAATTGGCTCAGGAACTGGGTCAGTGCAAGACTCTGAGGGGGTTATATCAATGAAGCAAATGTAGAATGCTGAAACAGAAGGACCAAGACAGTGGAACACACTCAGACTGACAGGGATCTTGTTTCTTGGTTTGAGAATTTGGCTCTCACAGATCCTCCTGAAAAATTAAAATGAAAAATCCTTTAGCATAAGTTATAGCTATATTCTTCTGATAGCCTAGCATAAGCTAAACAACTAATTTGCAATTCGTTTTATAGTGCCATAGCGTTCTTAACTTGAGGCCCCGGCTATTCAATTTTGCATATTTTAATAATGAATAAAGTCCCACAGTATTTACTTCATCCTTCTCTGGCTTTTGCAAAACTTATAACAGATCTTTGTCTTTTTCATGAATTATAGCTGCTCTGGTGTTATTGTCTTTTTTAGTTTTGAACACCTGGAACATTTGAGTTGTCCTTTGCCGCATGGTATTTTCAGCGTATATGATTATGCATTAACCCCCAATTTTATACCTTCCAAATGCTTTACAACCTAGCTTTTATTAGTTTCTGCTGAAAAACAAACCTTTAAATCATGTTAAGAATATTATCTTTTTTTCCCTGTTTGTAGAGGGAATAAAGCAACATGGAAAAAAAAAAAAGATAACAGTTTGCAATCATGACAGGAATGTCAGGGCCAAAAATTTGTATTTCAGTAAAACAGGATTGCACTTAGTTTCCCATCCACATTCTACCACAAATTTGAGCTATTTTTAGAAGAATGGAAACTTGAACAAGAACCCACTGAAAATAACCCACTCAATATTATAGAAAAATTATCATTCTAGATAATTCAGTCATTTTCTTTACTCATTTTTTTCAAAGAAACTCATGGTCTTACTCTATGATACATATTAATCATTTTCCAGCTCTTCAGGTTTCTTTATATTTGTATATATAGTTCCTGATTGGGGAAAAATTTATACACTCTGAGGTGCTATTTTTTTTTTCCAGCAAATACACCTGACAAAGCCTACAACTATTTTTAGATTAGTGTTTCTTTCAAACTCATGCTAATTTATTTTACTCTCAGCTTGATCTCAACTTCTCTACATTTCTATTGCACAGTTTTACCAAATACAAGTCTAATATTTTCCTTTAATGTATTATTCTATTCTGTAGCTCTCTTGGGTGTACAGCATAACATCATATCTTTAAGTAGGGTCTTTATTGAACTATGTACTACAAACCATGTGGAAAAGCACAGATTTATAAAACTCCAAAACTGATGATAACTTATTAATTTTTGCTGAACCATCAACTGAACTGTTGTTATTTTCCTATAAAATTCAGAATATCAGTTTTAAGTAAAACTAAGCCAATATAAGTACAGGATCAATTTCATTTTCTAGTTTTTGAAATATTGTTCTCACCATTTTTTATTCATTCTTGTTCCTGTGCTCAACACCATAACACAGACCTGATCTCCACATTTAATTACTGTTAAGTGTTTTCTAGCTATTACTTTGAAGTTCTTTAAGCAAAATAGCATTCAAATAAATGTACTCACAGTACAGTCATGTCAGCCTCCAGTGAAGTCGTTCCTTTGAGCCAGCATTTTAAAGGCCATTGTAAAAAAACTATCAAATCTGAATTCCTCAAGTATACATTCATTCTTACCAGCATCTAATTCCACTCTGTCAATTTTGCCTGTTCTAAATGATCTATAATTTAGTTATTTCTCTTTTCCAATGAGTCAACTGAAGCTCAGAGAGAAGTTAAATATCTTGAAAATATTACTCATTTAGAGAATGGGGGAATCATGCAAAATGTTTGTTTTCCATTTATGTTACCTGCTTCACATGTTACTATCTGTTTTCATCATTATGCTGTCAATTATAATGAAAGCATATAATAAAACCAAATTAAAAAATAAATAAATGTAATTTTTGTAACAAAAGCACAGTCTCTAAACTGTACCTGTAAGAGACTTAGGACGTCAGGCTCACATTTCTTATTCTCTGTTACACAGCTTCCATTCTTCATTGTTGCCTCCATTCTTAGAAGGATGCTGTACTTGGGGATCTATAATGGCTTCTGGGTTTATTTTACACACATATATACGAATGACTGTGTTTAGAAAGATTATTATGGACCAAAACAGTTCAGATGAACAGCATCTAATAGAGCAATGCGGACAATAGTGATTTAGGGTGGGTCACAATGGGCTTCCCTTGTGGTTCAGAAGGTAAAGAATCTGCCTTCAATGCAGGAGACATGGGTTTGATCCCTTGGTTGGGAAGATCCCCTTGGAGAAGGGAATGGCAACTCACTATAGTATTCTTACCTGGAGACTTCCATGAACAGAGGAGCCTGGTCCTTGGGCTTGCAAAGAGTTGGACACAATGGAGTGACTAACTTCGCTAGTAGAATCAAATTATGAAATGTATGAACTGATCAAGTATGAATACTTGGATGAAAATTGAGATGTTTTATCTGTAGAAGAGGAAATTGGATGCCAAACAAGTAAATCCAGCAAATGACTACTCTCTGACAGTACTTGAAATTTACCTTTCCAGGCCAATCCCCATAAGTTGCAAAAGTCCTTTATGATTATTCCCATTTCCATCCATAAACCTCCCTACTACAAAATCCTCATCTTTTCCTAAAACCTGCTAAATCAACTTATGCCTCCAAGCCTAAACTTAAAACATTAATAAAAATACCCTTAGTCGCCCCAGTCATACTGACTTTGTACCCATTGAACTGTTATAGGATTTATAGTTTTCATAGGTATTTAAAATATAGTCTTTTAACAAATATTTCACATTTATAATTTCTGTGATCCTTATCTAGACCATAAGAGCCTACTGAATATAGCTCCATTTTCACATCATTAGTTTAGGCAAGTTAGTCAACTTTCTGAGTCTTAATTTTCTCATGTTTAAAATAGGCATAATAATAATATTTACCCTTCAGTGGTGGTGTCAAGAGGTATAATTTATATACTACAGATAAAATCCTGAGAGCTATTCCAGGCATGAATTAAACAGATATAATACAATGACTGGAGAAGGCAATATAATGGCACTCCACTCCAGTATTCTTGTCTGGAAATTCCACGGATGGAGGAGCTTGGTGGGCTGTAGTCCATGAGGTTGCTAAGAGTCTGACACGACTGAGCATCTTCACTTTCACTTTTCACTTTCACGCATTGGAGAAGGAAATGGCAACACACTCTTGCCTGGAGCATCTCAGGGACAGGGGAGCCTGGTGGGCTGCCGTTTTGGGGGGTCATGCAGAGTCAGACACGACTGAAGCAACTTAGCAGCAATTCATTGACTATTTTATTTTTTAGTCTCTTATAACCATTATGATGTCTAAGAAGTGCTAGTTACATGCTTAGTAGATGCTCTATGACTATATCTTGGATTTCCTTAAGCTAAACTGCTGCTGCTACTAAGTCACTTCAGTCGTGTCTGACTCTGTGTGACCCCATAGATGGCAGCCCACCAGGCTCCCCCATCCCTGGGATTCTCCAGGCAAGGACACTGGAGTGGGTTGCCAGTGCCTTCTACAATGTGTGAAAGTGAAAAGTGAAAGTGAAATCCCTCAGAAGTGTCTGACTCTTTGCGACCCCATGGGCTGCGGCCCACCAGGCTCCTCCGTCCATGGGAGTTTCCAGGCAAGAGTACCAGAGTGTGTTGCCATTGCCTTCTCCATAAGCTAAACTACTGCTCAATATGGTAAAATTATTAGGTAGCTCAATTCTTAAATATAGTTCTTCTTTCTCAATACAGTGTTGGATACTCTGGATCTTCTTCAAATACATTTTAGAATCAATCTGTCTAGTCCATAAAATAACTTTCTGGGATTTCAACTGTGATTCCTTCAAATCTTCAAATCTATCAATATAGTTGGACAGAATTGACATCTTGACAGTATAATCCTACCCATGAACATACACTCTCCCTCCATTCATTTACTTTGATTTCATTCATCAGAGATTTTTTCTTTCTTTCTTTCTTCATTTAGATCTTGTAAAAGATTTTGTTAGATTTATATCTATGTATATTGGTTTTGGGTGTTGTATAACTGGTGTTGTGCTTTCAATTTAAAATTTTACCTATTGGTTATAGGCATATAAAAAAGTTATTGGCTTTTATAACTTTGTATAACATCACTTTAATGGCAGAAAGTGAAGAGGAACTAGAGTCTCTTGATGAAGGTGAAAGAGGGGAGTGAAAAAGCTGGCTTACAATTTAACATTCAAAAAACAAAGATTATGGCATCTGGCCACATCACTTCATGGCAAACAGACGGGGAAAAAGTGGAAACCGACAGATTTGCACTTCATGGCAAATAAATGGGGCAAAAGTGGAAACAGTGACAGACAGTAGAAACAGTAATTAATTTATTTTCTTGGGCTCCAAAATCACTGTGGATGGTGACTGCAGCCACAAAAGTAAAAGACACTTGCTCCTTGGAAGAGAGGTTATGACAAGCCTAGGCAGCATATTAAAAAGCACAGACATCATTTTGCCAACAAAGGTCTGTCAAGTCAAAGCTATGATTTTTCCAGTAGTCATGTACGAATGTGCAAGTTAGACCATAAGGAAGGCTGAAGAATTGATGCTTTTGAACTGTAGTTCTGGAAAAGACTCTTGAACATCCCTTGGATGGCATCCTCATGGAAATCAACCCTGAATACTCTTTGGAAGAATTGATGCTGAAGCTGAAGCTCCAATACTTTGGCCACCTGATACCAAGAGCTTGAGTCATTGGAAAAGACCCTGATGCTGGAAAAGATTTAGGGCAAGAGGAGAAAGGGCCAACAGAGGATGAGATGACCAGCTGGCATCACTGACTCAATGGACATGAGTAAACTCTGGGAGATAGTGGAGAACAGGGAAGCCTGATGTGCTTGCCATTCATGGGGTCACAGAGAGTTGGACATGACTCAGTGACTGAACAACAACAAAAATCCTGCAAATTTACTATATGATTTGTTAGTTTCAGGGGTTTATTTGTCAGTTCTTTGGGATTTTCTGCATAGATAATCATGTCATCTACAAAGACATTTTTAATTCTTCCTTTCTAATCTCTATACTGTGTCTTGCCTTTTCTTATTGTATTACCTAGTACTTCCAATATGAAATGAAAAGGAGTGGTGAGAGGTAATTATTCTCTTCTAAAATTTAGTTACAATGAATGTAAAGTTGGGGTTTCCATGGTGGCTCAGTGGTAAAGAATTTGCCTGCCAATGCAGGAGACACGTGTTTGCACCAAGGGTCAGAAGATCCCTTAGTGAAGGAAATGGCAACCCACTTCAGTATTTTTGCCATGAACAGAGGAACCTGGTGGGCTACAGTCCATGGTGTTGA
>SJYC01097482.1:0-65855 GCA_006408675.1 Madoqua kirkii
GACAGAGGATAAGATGGTTGATGCCATCACCAACTCAATGGGCATGAGTTTGAGTAAACTCCTGGAATTGGTGATGGACAGGCAAGCCTGGTGTGCTGTAGTCCATGGGGGCACAAAGAGTCAGACAAGAACAAATGACTGAACTGAACTGATTTTTAGGTTTTGTTTTGTTTTTTTACAGCACCATAGTATTGTCCACAGTGGCTGTACCAATTTATATCCCACCAACAGTGTAGGAGGTCACTGTGGTTTTGAGTTACATTTCACTAGCGATTAGCCATGTTGAGCATATTTTCACATTCCTTTTGGCCATCTATGTGTCATCTTTGGGAAAATGGTTATTCAGGTCCTCTGCCCTTTTTTTAATTGAGTGTTTTGGAGTTTTTGATACAGAGTTATATGAGATTTTATATTTCTTATATAAACTGCTTATCAGACATATCATCTGGAAACATTTTCTCCCATTCATCATTTTATTGGTTTCCTTCACTGTGCAAAAGCTTCTAAGCTTGATGAGGTTCCATTTGCATATTTTGCTTTCCCTGATGGTTGTGGGTAGTGTCCACCTGCAATGCAAGAGACAGAGGAGATGCAGATTCAATCCCTGGGTCAGGAAGATCCCTCAAGTAGGAAATGGCAACATACTCCAGTATTTTTACCTGGAAGGCTTCATGGACAGAGGAGCCTGGTAGACTACATCCATGAGGTTGCAAAGAATCAGACATGACTGGGGATTCACACACCCACAAATTCTTGCCTGAGGAGACAAATCATATATATATATAAATTTTCAGTTCAGTCACTCAGTCATTCAGTCATGTCTGACTCTTTGCAACCCCATGGATTGCAGTGTGCCAGGCTTCTTGTCCATCACCACCTCCCAGAGCTCACTCAAACTTATATCCATCAAGATGGTGATGCCATCCAACCATCTCAACCTCTGTCATCCCCTTCTCCTGCTGCCTTCAATCTTTTCCAGTGTCAGGGTCTTTTCCAATGAGCCAGTTCTTTGCATCAGGTGGCCAAAGTATTGGAGCTTCAGCAACAGTCCTTCCAATGAATACTCAGGACTGATTTACTTTAGGATTGACTGGTTTGATCTCCTAGCACTCCAAGGGACTCTCAAGAGTCTTATCCAACACCACAGTTCAAAAGTATCAATTCTTCAGTACTCAGCATTCTTTACAGTACAACTCTCACATCCATACATGACTACTGGACAAACTGGAAAAAGCTTTGACTAGACAAACCTTTGTCAGAAAAATAATGTCTCTACTTTTTAATATGCTGTCTAGACTGGTCATATCTCTTCTTCCAAGAAGCAAGTGTATTTTAATTTCATGGCTACAGTCACCATCTGCAGTGATTTTGGAGCCCAAGAAAATAAAGTCTGTCACTGTTTCCACTGTTTCCTGATCTATTTGCCGTGAAGTGATGGGACTGGGTGCCATGATCTTAGTTTTTGAATGTCGAATTTTAACCCAATTTTTTACTCTCCTCTTTCACTTTCATCAAGAGACTCTTTAGTTATTCTTCACTTTCTGCCATAAGGGTGGTGTCATCTGCATATCTGAGGTTATTGGTATTTCTCCCAGCAATTTTGATTCCAGCTTGTGCTTCATCCAGCCCAGCATTTCACATGATGTACTCTGTGTGTAAGTTAAATAAGCAGGGTGACAATGTACGCCAAATGGTAGTGTTTTCTTGCTTCTCTTTTTTCATAATTAATTATTAGCATATAATATAAAAGGAGTGAATTTCTGTATATCAATCTTATATCCTGCATCTTTATTGAATTCATTTATTCTAAAAGTTTTGGGTGGAGATTTTAAAGTTTTCTATATATAATATCATGTTATCTGCAAATATGACAGTTTTACTTCTTTCCTTCTAATTTTGATGCTTTTTTTCTTATCTGTTTGCTATAGCTAGGACTTCCTATACTGTGTTAAGTAAAAATGGTGAGAGTGGGCATTCTTGTCTTGTTCTTGATCCTGAAGGAAAAGATTTCAGGTTTTCCCCAATCTTTTTTCATAATTATTATTAGCATATAATATAAAAGGAGTGAATTTCTGTATATCAATCTTATATCCTGCATCTTTATTGAATTCATTTATTCTAAAAGTTTTGGGTGGAGATTTTAAAGTTTTCTATATATAATATCATGTTATCTGCAAATATGACAGTTTTACTTCTTTCCTTCTAATTTTGATGCTTTTTTTCTTATCTGTTTGCTATAGCTAGGACTTCCTATACTGTGTTAAGTAAAAATGGTGAGAGTGGGCATTCTTGTCTTGTTCTTGATCCTGAAGGAAAAGATTTCAGGTTTTCCCCATTTAGTATGATGTTTGGTGTGTTTGTCGTAAATGGCATTTATTATCTCAAGAAATTTACCTCTATACCAACTTTGATAAATTTTTATCATGAATGGATACTGAATATTTATTAATGCTTTTTCTCCATCTATTGGGAGATCATGTGATTTTTATACTTTGTTTTTTCTTATAGCCTTGTTTGTACAGGAGGCTTTCTGCCAATTTCCAGTTAGTTTTCTGTGGCAATTGTTGCACATGTAGAGGTATCTTTGATGTGTTTGTGGGGGTAGATGAGTTCTACTTTCTCCTTATCTGCCATCTTGATCAATTCCCTTATACTTCATTTTATTAACATGGTGTATAACATTGGTTGTTTTGTAGATATTGAATCATCCTTGCATCCCTGGGATAATTCCCACCTGATCATGGTGTATCAATATGATACTTTGTTGTGTACTTTTGAATATAGTCTGTGAATATTCTGTTGAGGATTTTTCCATCTGTGTTCATCAGAGATGCTGGTCTGTAATTTCCAATTTTTGTAGTGTCTTTATCTGGTTTTGGTATCAGTGTAATGCTGGTCTCATAGAATGAGTTTGGGAATGTTTTATCCTCTTCAGTATTTTAGAATAGTTTGAAGAGAAAGCAATCTTGAGAAAGAAGAATGGAACTGGAAGAATCAACTCATCTGACTTCAGGCTCTACTACAAAGCCACAGTCATCAAGACAGTATGGTAATGGCACAAAGACAGAAATATAGATCAATGGAACAAAATAGGAAGCCCAGAGATAAATCCATGCACTTATGGACAAAGGAGGCAAGAATATACAATGGAGAAAAGACAATCTCTTAAACAAGTGGTGCTGGGAAAACTGGTCAACCACTTGTAAAAGAATCAATCCAGAACACTTTCTAAAACCATACACACAAAAATAAACTCAAAATGGATTAAAGATATAAACGTAAGACCAGAAACTATAAAACTCCTAGAGGAGAACATAGGCAAAACACTCTCTGACATAATTCACAGCAAGATTCTCTATGACCCACCTCCCAGAATATTGGAAATAAAAGCAAAAATAGACAAATGGGACCTAATTAAAGTTAAAAGTTTCTGCACAACAAAGGAAACTCTAAGCAAGGTGAAAAGACAGCCTTCAGAATGGGAGAAAATAATAGCGAATGAAGCAACTGACAAAGAACTAATCTCAAAAATATACAAGCAACTCCTGGAGCTCAATTCCAGAAAAATAAATGACCCAATCAAAAAATGGGCCAAAGAACTAAACAGACATTTCTCCAAAGAAGACATACAGATGGCTAACAAACACATGAAAAGATGCTCAACATCACTCATTATCAGAGAAATGGAAATGAAAACCACAATGAGATACCATTTCACGCCAGTCAGAATGGCTGTTATCCAAAAGTCTACAAGCAATAAATGCTGGAGAGGGTGTGGAGAAAAGGGAACCCTCTTACAGTGTTGGTGGGAATGCAAACTAGTACAGCCACTATGAAGAACAGTGTGGAGATTCCTTAAAAAACTGGAAACAGAATTACCATATGACCCAGCAATCCCACTGCTGGGCATACACACTGAGGAAACCAGAATCGAAAGAGACACATGTACTCCAATATTCATCACAGCACTGTTTATAATAGCCAGGACATGGAAACAACCTAGATGTCCATCAGCAGATGAATGGATAAGAAAGCAGTGGTACATATACACAATGGAGTATTACTCAGCCATTAAAAAGAATACATTTGAATCAGTTCTAATGAAGTGGATGAAACTGGAGTCTATTATACAGGGTGAAGTAAGCCAGAAAGAAAAACATCAATACAGTATACTATTGCATATATATAGAATTTAGAAAGATGGTAATGATAACCCTGTATGCGAGACAGCAAAAGAGACACAGATGTATAGAATATGACCCAGCAATCCCACTGCTGGGCATACACACTGAGGAAACCAGAATCGAAAGAGACACATGTACTCCAATATTCATCACAGCACTGTTTATAATAGCCAGGACATGGAAACAACCTAGATGTCCATCAGCAGATGAATGGATAAGAAAGCAGTGGTACATATACACAATGGAGTATTACTCAGCCATTAAAAAGAATACATTTGAATCAGTTCTAATGAAGTGGATGAAACTGGAGTCTATTATACAGGGTGAAGTAAGCCAGAAAGAAAAACATCAATACAGTATACTATTGCATATATATAGAATTTAGAAAGATGGTAATGATAACCCTGTATGCGAGACAGCAAAAGAGACACAGATGTATAGAACAGTCTTTTGGACTCTGGGAGAAGGTGAGAGTGGGATGATTTGGGAGAATGGCATTGAAACATGTATAATATCACGTATGAAATGAATCGCCAGTCTAGGTTTGATGCAGGATACAGGATGCTTGGGGCTGGTGCACTGGGATGACCCAGAGGGCTGGTATGGGGAGGGAGGTGGGAGGGGGGTTCAGGATGAGGAACACGTGTATACCTGTGGTGGATTCATGTTGATGTATGTCAAAACCAATATAATACTGTAAAGTAATTAACCTCCAATTAAAATAAATTCATATTAAAAATTTTTTTAAAAAGAATAATTTGAGTCTCGATATTAAGTCTTCTTTAGATGTTGAAGCTGAAACTCCAATACTTTAACCACCTGATGCAAGGAGCTGACTCATTTGAAAAGACCCCGATGCTGGGAAAGATTGAAGGTGGGAGGAGAAGGGGATGAAAGAGGATGAGATGGTTGAATGGCATCACTAACTCAATGGACATGAGTTTGAGTGAACTCCGGGAGTTGGTGATGGACAGAGAGGCCTGGCATGCTGCAGTCCATGGGGTCGCAGATTCGGACACAACTGATCAACTGAACTGAACTGAACTGAAATGTTTGGTGGAATTCCCCAATGGCTTGGCAAATAAAGATTCTGGCTGCAATGCAGGAAACAAAAGGGGTGTGAGTTCAATCCCTGGGTTAGGAAGATCCCTTGGAGGAAGGAATGGCAACACACTCCAGTATTGTTGCCTGAAAATTCCCATGTACAGAGAAGCCTGGGGGGCTACAGTCCAAAGGGTCGCAAAGAGTTGGACATGAATTCACCTGTGAAGCCTTCTGGCTTTGGACTTTTGTTTGTTGGGAGTTTTTGACTACCATTCAGTTTCAATACAAATAATCAGTCTGTTGAGATTACCTGGTTCTTCCTGATTCAATCTATGAAGATTATATGTTTCTAGGAATTTATCCATTCCTTCTAGGTTGTCCAGTTTGTGGGTATGTAACTGTTCACAGTATTCTCTTATGATTGTTCATACTTCTCTGATACTGGTTGCAACTCGTCCTCTTTAATTTCTAAGTTACTGTATTTGGGTCCTCTCTCTTTTTTCTTTTTTAAAATATCTATCTATTTATTTTTATTGTGCCAGGTCTTAGTTGTGGCATATGGGATCTTTAGTTGTGGCATGTGGGACCTAGTTCCCTGACCAGGGATTAAACCCAAACTCCCTGCATGGGGAACACAGAGTTTTAGCCACTGGACCACTAGGGAAGGCTCCTCTCTTTCTCTTAATGAACCTGGGCTAAAGGCTTATCAATTTTGTTTATCTTTTTTAAAAACCAGCTCTTGCTTTCATTAGTCTTTTCTTTTTTTACTAATTAAAAAAATATATATATTTTTTACTTTACAATACTGTATTGGTTTTGCCATACATCAACATGAATCCACCATATTGTGGGTTTATTTTTAAATCTCTACTCTGATCTTTATTATTTCCATCCTTCTGCTGACTTTGTATGTTGTTTGTTCTTATATTTCTAATTCCTTTACATGGTAGGTTTGGTTATCTACTTGAGATTTCTCTTATTTCTTGAGGTAAGGCTATATTAATATAAACTTCCCTCTTGGGAACAACTTTTGCTGTTCCCATCGCCTTTAGAAAGTTGTGTTTTTAATTTTAATTTGTCTCAGGGTGTTTTCTGATTTCCTCTTTAATTTTTTTTGTTTGACTTACTAGGGTTTTAGTACCATGTTTAGTCTCTACATATTTGCATTTTTTCCACTTTTCTTTCTGTAATAGGTTTCTACTTTCATATCATTGTGATCTGAAAATATACTTGGTATAATTTCTGTCCTCTAAATGTGTTGAGACTTGTTTTGTGGACCAGCATGAAAACATTACATGTGTATGTGAAAAACATGTGTTCTTCTGTTTTTGTATGGCATGTCCTGTAGATATCTATTAAGTCCAGTTGGTCTAATGTGTTATTTAATGTCGCTGTTTCCTTGTTGATTTTCTGCTTGATGATGTGTCTATTGATGTGAGGTGTTAAAGTCTCCCACTCTTATTGTATTACTGTCAATTTGTTTCCTTTCTGTCTGTTATACAGTGCACTACTAGCTGTAGTTGCCATGCCGCACCTTACAGGACTTATTTTATAACTGAAGGCTTGTGTCTTTTGGCTCCCTCATCCAGTTTGCCTACCACCTATTCCCTGCCTTTGGCTATTTTGTCTCTATTAGCTTGACTCTTCTTTTCTAAGATTTCACGTATTCAATACAAGTAAGATCATACGGTCTTTTTCTTTCTTGTCTGACTTATTTCACTTAGCATAATGCACTCAAGGTCCACCCATGTAAAATTTTAATTTAGCCATTTTCTTTTTCAGGTCTAATGTTTCCATTGTATTCTATTTTGTATCTATTTTCTTTCTATTATTTTCTTTTAAAAAATATGAATTTATTTATTTTATTATTTTATTTATTTTAGTTCTTTGTCAGTTGCTTCATTTGCTATTATTTTCAATTCATTTCAAGAGTGTTCACACGCACTTCTTAGCACACAGTTTTATGAGCTTCTTTAAAATCTTTCATAATTCCAACACTGTGTCATCTTGGTGCTAGGACCTGTTGATTGTCTTCCCCTTATAAGTTATTGAGATTTTCATAGTTCTCTGTATATCAAATAATTCTGGGTTATATCTTGGATGTTTGAATATTACATTATGAGCCTTAGTTTCTATGAAGAATAATAATTAAAATTTTCAAGTAACTGATCCAATTTAGAGTAAAAGCTCTTACTGGCTTTCAGGAGCTATATTTCTTATGTCAGTTAAAATTTTCAAGGTGTTTTCAGTGTTATTTTGATAATGTGAATCACTCTGTGGGTAATCTGAAACTTATAAAATGATCTACTCCATAATTTGGTTCTCAAATTTTGGTTCTCAGTTATTTTACTATTCTGTTTAGTGTTAGATCCACACAAGTGAAGTTTGTGCATAAGTACAGGTGTTCATAAACAACTTTATGGTATCATTTTCTTGATCTTTTTCCTTTCTGTATTCTTCCAAACACTTCTTGGCTTCCAGGAGTCCCCCTTTGCCTACACTTCTTGCTATAAAGCTAGGCTTTCATTTTCCCACTCTGCCTTATGCTTCTTGTAACTATGTCTGCCTCTGGAGCCAAGTGGCAGGAGGACAAAGGGGAAAAAAGGAATAGGGCTTCTTCCCACATGCTCTTGGGGCTACATTTCTCCTGGTCATAAAGAATCCCCTTCCTCAGAATTTTAGGGGCCTTCCTGGCCATCACTGCCATATATACTGATATAACATGATTTCCTGGAAGTCTAGGGTGAAAGTAAATGATAACATAGAAGATTTCCCCATTTATTCATTCCTCAGGGTCCCTTTCCCATTTCTTCAGACTAGAGAAGACTTTTTGGAGTATGTTTGGTCCATACTCAGTTTTAAGCTGCTATTGATGTCAAGAACCACAAACAAAAAAAGGTAACTCAGCACAGGATTAGCTTAGTTTCAAATACTGGCTTTCTATTCCAGCCCACATGCTATTATTTTTTTATAGCCCTTGGGAAACTGACTTATACATCCTCCCAAGGTTTTTAGTTGCATTCAAAATGAGGAGATAGAATGAGAATCATACTCCCTAATCCTTGTTTCTATATTTATGTTTCCATAAATCACTAAGAGAATTTTCTAAGCACTGTTTGCTTCCTTTGTGTGGAATACAAAAGAAAATGGAACATTTATATGATTAATACCCACATTTTAAGTAAATTTGATAACTTTATAAAGTAGACAAAATCTGAGGGACCAAGTGTACTTCTGGATAATGGGATGATAAAGAAAGGGACAATATCCTTGCCCTACCAAGCCTCCATGCAACACTGGTCCTTACTGTCTGAAGGGTAGGGCTATGAGGTATCAGAGACTTCATGGGTTGCATTTTAATTAAGCACCCCTGCAAGAATATAGCTAAAACAAAGTCTTGCTTTGGAGAAATGTCAGGCTGTGTGGGCTGACCAGCTGGTATAATTTGGGGTTTGGAGACCTGCTGACAGTCCTCATTTCACATGTTTGAATGACAACCTATTCTGCCTTGGTTGCCACATATGGCTGTACAGATTGCAGATGACTGATTCCAAGAGAAACTTTTCTTTTTTCATGGATTTTGAAGTGAATGGCACCTCCCCAGGCTGTGTGCATTTGGCTGCTTGCTCTGCCCACAGCAAAGTCCATGGGCAATTAGGAAAATCAGAATGTGGCAATGACAGCATATTCTCTCTTTTCTTCACTTACTCTCTGCCTCTATTCCTTTTCTCCCAGTGTTGGAGGAAGATGATCATTACCTCTCCAGAGTCTTTGAATCTCCCTGGAAGAAGCCATCCATTCTCGCAGATGCCCCAACAGGATTGAACCACATGGGCTGGCCAGAGCCCACACCTGACATTGGTGAGTTATATGACTCTCTCTCTCTTTTTTTCACACTCCAATGTCCTGACAAAAAAGAACAAGATGTGAGAGCATGTTGCTGACAGCTGTGTTTACTTGTCTGGCAGAAGTAACCCGAGTGTGAGAAATAGATCACTGTCATTAACACTTTCAATTAGGAAGAGGTCCCTAGTACCCTGATAAAGGAATTCTTGGCTTGAGGAAGATTCCATTATTAAATTCCTAGACCTGGCTCCATTCATTTATTTTGAGCAGAGCTACTGACTATTCCTTGAGACTTATAATAGGGTATAACTTACAGAAGAAATAATTACAGAGAGAGTTGTCTAATCCAGTGACGAGGCTTGGGTGTTTCTCCTTCTTGGGGACAAGGCTCTTGAGTTCTGTGGCAGTCTTTCTGAGTCCCTTTCCCAAGTGAAGTGAAAGTCACTCGGTCATGTCTAACTCTTTGTAACCCCGTGGACTGTAGCATGCCAGGCTCCTCTGTCCTTGGAATTCTCCAGGCAAGAATACTGGAGTGGGTTGCCATGCCCTTCTCCAGGGGATCTTCCTAACCCAGGAATGGAACCCAGGTCTCCCACATTGTTGGCGGATTCTTTACCAACTGCCCTTTCAAAAGCATCATATCACATATTTGTCCATAAAAGGGTTGATTTTGTGCCAGAAGGAAACTGGGCCCCAATGAGAGCCAGGAGATGGTGATGGACAGGGAGGCTTGCAAAGAGTCAGACACAACTGAGCAACTGAACTGAACTGAACTGAGAACAGGATGCAGCCTCTTCATGTACAGCCTGAACTTAACCCAGGAACAGCTGGACATGATGAAAATGCTCAAAGCTCTGAGTACAAGGACAGATGTTAGATCTCAGGTACAGATTACATTAGATGGCAACCTTATGGTTTGGAGGCATCTAGCTGACTGAAGGAAGAGGCCAAATACGGTGCATGCACGCTAAGTCCTTTCAGTCATGTCCGACTCTATGTGACCCTTTGGATACAGCCTGCCAGGCTCCTCTGTTCATAGGGTTTTCCAGGCAAGAATACTGGAGTGGGTTGCCGTGCCCTCCTCCAGGGTATTTTTCTGATGCAAGGATCAAATCTGCATCTCTTATGTCTGCTGTATTGGCAGGCAGGTTCTTTACCACTAGCGCCACCTTGTAAGCCCAAATATGGTGCTTAAAGAGGATAAATAAGAATAAAAGCTTTAGACAGGTTTGGAAAAACAAGATGGCTATACATATCAAACATGTACTTTTCTAGACTTGGGGATGGGGACAGGGCGGGTATTCAAGGATGTCTGTAGTTTGATCCTATTGGAGCTAAAGACCTGTAGAAAGCCAGTGAGGTTAGCAAAAGACGATATGGCAGAGCAGTGAGTCCTGATCGTTAGAGCAAGGACTATGCTGTGCTGCTGACTCAGCTCTGATGCAGACATGAGACCAGACCTCTGAATCTGACTAAGTGCATACTGGGTGCTGGTCCTGCAGGAGCTGGCTACTCCGATGTTTAGCTGCCATGATTGTTTTCCATTACCAAATGTCTGTGCTTATGCTATATCGTGCAGTGGGCTTTTATTCTTCCCCAGATAAGGTTATAATCTCAAATTCACCGTAAGCAAAGTCATGAAAATGGATTTAACAGCTGCTGAAAGAATCCAACCAAAGAAAAAGATAGTTCTAAAATAAACTCTTCATTAAGTTTTGGAACAGTTTAGAGGCTTATGGAAGGGACAGTAACAGGTAAGCATAGCATTTTTCCTGGGATAATCCTCATTTTGGCTCTTGAAATGAGAACATTCTTACAAATTCATGCTTAATAATCATATTCCTATTATTTGGGGGCCTCATTTGAATTAATTAGCAGATGAATTTATTGCAGAATAAGAGATTTTTAAAGGCCTCTGTGACAAGTCACAAGCATACCCATGCCAAGGACTCTGCTCTGAAAGTCAGACGTCAGAGCTCTGGCTCTAGCTGTCTGTCATATAGGGGTGAGAAATTGGGCACACCCCTCCGTTTCTCTATCTCATACTTCTTTTTACATAAAACAGTTAAATCCTGTATTCACCAGATTAACATGAGGGGTAGCTTGGGCCTCTGTAAATATTTAGCTTAGGAAAGCTTTCATTTCTTTAATTATTTCTTCTACTCCAACTTTTCTATTCCAAACTTCTAGGATTTCTTTCTACCCCAGATTCTATCCCTAGAATCTCTCATTATTTTTATTATTTTATCCTTTTCCTCTCGGTTCTGGGAGATATCTCAGTTTTATCTTCAACCTTGTTTTTCTGGTTTACCTCATCTACTGTTCATTGCCTCCATTAATATTTGTGATTCAGTGATGTTTTTAATCTCCATGCAATCTTTCCAATGTCCTCTTGAGGCTTCTTAAAAACAGAAAGTTGGGAATTTTGTAAAATTTTCTGTTGGTGTTTTATAAATCCATTTCCAAGTTCATATGCTTTTATTATAACTGGTAACTTTTTTACAGGTGAGATTTCTCTATTTGCTTATCTTTACAGACATCAGCTCTTCTCCAACAATGGCTAGTTGCCAAGCAGCACTGGAGACATCCTTTCAGAGAATAGATTCCTCTTAAAATCCTTCAAGCACAGCTGAAGCAGGAAGTTAAGCTTTCCTATTATGTGTATCACAGGTTCCATCACGTGAGGTGGGGGAGCTTTAAGCAGTCCCAGTGAGATCTTTGCCTCTTTTCGGAACTTAGCGATGTTTCATAGAGTAGTCAAGAATTAGCATAATGTGAGAGCATGCCACCCTTTGCCCCACAGGCTGGTGCCCAGGATAAAGTCTACTACACCCACTCCTCTCTGAGTGGAATTAGCAGGTCCAGATATGACTCTGTGAGCCCCAACATGATGACCGCACACAGCATCACGTAAAGCCCTCTGTACTTGCAGAACATTTGTTGAAAAGACTATTTTTCCACTTTGAATAGTCATGGCTGCTGTAGTTGATTATAGATGTATGGATTTATTCCTGGACTGTCAATTGTATTCCATGATCTATATCCATTCCTGTACTAGTAACCACACTGTCTTGTTTACATTACTCTGAGTAAGGTTTGAAATCAGGAAGTAGAATCTCCCTACTTTCCCCTTCTTTTTCAGGAATGTCTTGGCTCTTTTGAGTCCCTTCCAGTTCATGTGACTTTTAGAATCAGTTCAGTTGCTCAGTTGTGTCTGACTCTTTGTGATCCTATGGACTACAGCATGCCAGGCTTCCCTGTCCATCACCAACTCCCAGAGCTTGCTCAAACTCATGTCCATAGAGTTGGTGATGCCATTCAACTATCTCATCTTCTGTCACCTCCTTCTCCTCTTGCCTTCAATTATTCCAAGTATCAGGGTTTTTTCCAATGAGTCAGTTCTTCATATCAGGTGGCCAAAGTATTGGAGTTTCAGCTTCAACATCAGTCCTTCCAGTGAATATTCAGGACTGATTTCCTTTAGGAGTGACTGGTTTGATCTCCTTGCAGTCCAAGGGACTCTCAAAAGTCTTCTCCAGCACCACAGTTCAAAAGCATCAACTCTTTGGGGCTCAGCTGTCTTTATGGTTCAACACTCGCATCTTTACATGACGAGTGGAAAAACCACAGCCTTGACTAGACGGACCTTTGTTGGCAAAGCAATGTCTCTTCTTTTTAATATGCTTCTAGATTGGTCATAGCTTTTCCTCCAAGGAGTAAGCATCTTTTAATTTCATGGCTGCAGTCACCATCTGCAGTGAATTTGGAGCCCACTGTTTCCATTTTTTCCCCATCTATCTGCCAGGAAGTGATGGGAGCAGATGCCATGATCTTAGTTTTTTTCATGTTAAATTTTAAGCCAGCTTTTTCACTCTCCTCTTTCACTTTCATCAAGAGGCTCTTCAGTTCTTCTTCACTTTCTGTCATAAGGGTGGTGCCATCTGTGTATCTAAGGTTATTGATACTTCTCCTGGCAATCTTGATTCCAGCTTGTGCTACATCCAGCCCAGCATCTCACATGATGTGCTCTGCATAGAAGTTAAATAAGTAGGGTGACCATATACAGCCTTGATGTACTCCTTTCCCAATTTAGAACCAATCCATTTTTCCATGTCCAGTTCTAACTGTTGCTTCTTGACAGATTTCTCAGGAGGTAGATAAGGTGGTCTGGCATTCCCATCTCTTGAAGAATTTTCCACAGTTTGCTGTGATCCACACAGACAAAGGCTTTGGTGTAGTCAATAAAGCAGAAATATGTGCTTTTCTAGAACTCTCTTGCTTTTTCTATGATCCAACAGATTTTGGCATTTTGATCTCTGTTCCTCTGCTTTTTCTAAATCCAGCTTGAACATACGGAAGTTCTCAATGTTTAGAATCAGGTTGTCAATTTCTGCAAAGATATTATTTGGAATTCTATTGAAGATTGCACTGAATCTGTAAATGAGTTTGGGGAGCATTGTCATCTTAATAGTGTTGAGTTTACTGATCCATGAGCATAGGATTTTCCCCCATTTATTTAGATCTTTTGTTTCTTTCAATGACAGTGTATTATTTTCAGAATATGTTTGTACTTCCTTTGAAAATTAATTCCTAAGTATTTTATATAATGTACACTTTTGTATATTGATCTTATATCCTGCAACCTTGCTAAACCTCTTTATTAGTTCTGGATTTTTAATGGATTCCTTAGGATTTTCTACATATAAGATCATGTTATCTATAAGCAGATACAGTTTTATTTTTTCCTTTCACATCTGAATGGCTTTTTTCTTGCCTAATTGCCTTGATTAGAGCCTGTAGATTAAAATAATTAAATAAAAGTGGCAAGAATAGATATCCTTGGTTTTTTCCTGATTTTAGGGGAAAGCATCCCATCTCCACCCTTGAATAAGATGTTGGCTATAGTTTTTTCACAGATGCCCTTTATTGAGTAAATAGTTTTCGTTACTAGTATGTCAAGTTCTTTTTTTTTATCATGAGACAGTGCTGGATTTTTTTAAACATTTACCCTTCTGTTGAGATAATAATGTACCTTTTGTTCTTAATTCTGTTGATATGGTATATTACATTACTTTTCAGATGTTAAACCACACTTGCATATCTGAGATTAATCCCACTTGGTCAAGATATGATATACTAATACAGTATACTAACGCATTCTCATTATAGTTTGCTGAATTTGGTTTGCTAGTATTTTGTTGAAGATTTTTGTGTCCATATTCATAAAAGATACTGGTCTATAATTTTCTTTTCTTTTAATGTCTTTGTCTGATTTGAACCTCATAAAATAAGTTGAGGAATCTTCTCTCAATCTTCTTCAATAGTTTGTGAAGAATTTCATATTAATTCTTTTTTCAATATTGGGTAGAATTCAAGGGTGAAGCCACTTGGGGTGTGGGCTTTTCTTTGTAGGCAGTCTTTTTTATGTAAATTTATTTATGGAGGTTAACTACTTTACAATATTGTATTGGTTTTGCCATCAACAACATGAATCCGCCACAGGTATACACGTGTTCCCCATCCTGAACCCCCCTCCCTACTCCCTCCCCGTACCATCCCTCTGCGTCGTCACAGTGCACCAGCCCCAAGCAGAAGTAAGCCAGAAATACAAACACCAATACACTAACGCATATATATGGAATTTAGAAAGATGGTAACGATAACCCTGTATGCAAGACAGCAAAAGAGACACAGATGTATAGAACAGTCTCTTGTAGGCAGTCTTATTATTGATTCAATCCCTTCCTTTGTTATAGAGCTAATCAGATTGTCTATTTTTCTTGAATAAGTTTTGGCATCTTATGTCATTTTGGGAATTTGTATATGTCATCTAAGTCATCTAACTGGTTGGCATACCATTGTTCATAGTCTTCTTTTATAATTATTTTATTTCTGCAAGCTCAGAAGTAATGTTCCTTCTTTCATTTCTGATTATATTAGTGAGTTGTCTTCTTTCTCTTGGTCAAACCAGCTAAAGGTCTGTCGACATTTTTCCTCTTCCCTGAAAACCTGCATTGGGTTTCCTTTATTTTTCTATTTTTTTTCTGTTGTCTTTATTTCTGTTTCTCAATATTTCTGTTCTCCATTGTGTCTCTATTAACTCCTGCTCTAATCCATATTGCTTTATTTCTTCTGCTTGTTTTGGGTTTAGGTTTAATTTGTTTTAGATTTAGTTTTGCACTTCTTTTTCCAGTGTCATTAGATGCAGATCCAGTTGTTGATTTAAGATTTTTCTTCTTTCTTAATATAGATATTTGCAGCTATAAATTTCCCTCTGAGCACTGCTTTAGCTGTTTTCATAACTTTGGCCTATTTTATTTTCATTTTCATTTATCTCAAGGTATTTTCTGATTTTATTTTGATTTCTTCTTGGACCCATTATTTAGGAGTTTGTTATTTAATTTCTACATATTTGTGAGTTTCTCAAATTCCCCTCATTTTTGATTTCTAATTTCATTCCATGTGGTCAGAGAACTCATTTTATATTATTTCCATTTTTTTTTTAATTTGGGGAAGTTTGTTTTGTGGGCTAACATGTGATCTAATGTTTCAAGGGCACTTAAGAAGAAAGTGTATTCTATTATTGTTGGGTGATGTATTCTAAGTATGATTATTATGCTTAAATGGTTTATGGTGTAGTTCAAGTTTCTCTTTCCTTGATCTCCTGTATAGTTGCTCTATCCATCACTGAAAGTTGGGTGTATATCTCCAACTATTATTATTGACTTATCTATTTCCCCCTTCATTTCTGTCAGTTTTGCCTTATGTATTTCAGTGCTCTGATCTTTGGTAGATGTATATATATTTATACTTATATCTTCTTGATGGATTAACTCTCTTATTGTAATACAATGCCCTTCTTTGTCTCCAGCATCTTTTGTTTTAAAGTATATTTTATCTGATGTCAACAGAGCTACTCCAGCTTTCTTACAGTTGCTGTTTACATGTTACATCTTTTTCCATCTTTCTACTTTCAATTTATTTGTGTCTTTGAATCTAAAATGTGTCTCCTATAGACAACAAATATGTAGATCAGATTTTTTATCCACTCAACACTCTATCAACACTCTATCTCTTGATTGCATTGTTTAGTTCATTTACATTTAGTGTTATTGCTATAACTGGAGGTACATCTGCCTTTTTATTTTCTATATTTTTGAGTATTTTAATGGCTGGTCTAGTGTTTAACATATACATCTTTTAAAATTTATTTTATTGATAGGTAGCTGATTTACAATGCTGTGTTAATTTCTACTGCAAAGTGGTTCAGTTATACATATGGATAAATATGCATACATCACAGGATATTGAATACAGTTCTCTATGTAATAAGACTTTGTTGTTTATCATATACATCATATTAGAAAAACTTCAGATGTATATTAGCTTAATCCATTAAGATAATTAAATATTTGTCCTATATAGCTCTACTCCTTTTCTCCTCTTTGTGAAAATATTGTTACACATATTATATCCAGTAATGTTATAAATTCAACAATGCATTATTAAAATTATTACTCTACCATCTGTCATTATTTTCCTAGCTATTACAGCTTTGTTCCCACGTACCTCCTTTATTCTAGTGTTGCAGATATAACCTACATTTATTACATTTCTATTTGTTTTAGGACGAACAATACTTTAGGTACATATTATTTTATACAATTACTTTTAAAATCATTTAAAGAAAAAAAGGGGAAAAAGAACTTATAATATCTTTTACAAATACGTAATTACCTTTACTAGTGCTCTGTTTTTGTTCATGTGCATTTGAACTACCACCTAGGGTAACTTGTTTTCAGTCTGAAGAAGTTGGGTATTTCTTGTAAGTTGGGGCTCCTAAAACAAATTTTCCCAGAGTTTATCTGAGAAAGTCTATTTGCCTTTGTTTTTGAAAGAAATCTTTGCTGGATATAGAACTTTTGATTGAGAGCCTTTTGTTTTTCTCTCTCTCTCTTAGTAATTTTATTATTATCCCACTGCCTCTGGCCTCCACAGTTTCTGCTGGGAAGTCAGCTGTTAATCTTTCTGGGGTCCCCTTGTAAGTTATATATTATTTTTCTCTTGCTGTTTTCAAGATTTTTCTCCTTGTCTTTTGCTTTCAGCATGTTTAAGATGATGTGTCTGTTTTGAGATGTCTTTTCATTTATCCTACCTAGAATTTGTTGTGCTTCCTAGACATGTTTGTTTTTTGTGTCTCAATAAATTTTTAAAGTTTTCAACTATTATTTCTTTTTTTTCTCCTTTCTCTCTCTTCTCTTTCTGGGATTCCTATTATGTTGGTGTGGTTAATGGAGTTCCTCCATCTACTCGTGGCTGGGAAAGGAGGGCTCTGCCTGGAACTCACCTTTAAGAAATCCTTCCACCTAACAGTGACAGTGCTAGGGGATTGTTCCTTATTTCTCTGAGACTGTTTTTATTTTTTTCACTCTTTTTTTCTCTCTGTTCTTCAGTTTGCATAATGCATATTTATCTCTTCAAGTATGCTACTTCTTTTTCTGTGATTCAAACTTACTATTGAAACCCTCTGGTGAATTTTTTAGTTATTATACTCTTCAACTCTAGAATCTCCCATTTTCTTTTGGGGGGATGTGTATAAGAGACAGCTAAAGTTCCTCCATCTACTCGTGGCTGGGAAAGGAGGGCTCTGCCTGGAACTCACCTTTAAGAAATCCTTCCACCTAACAGTGACAGTGCTAGGGGATTGTTCCTTATTTCTCTGAGACTGTTTTTATTTTTTTCACTCTTTTTTTCTCTCTGTTCTTCAGTTTGCATAATGCATATTTATCTCTTCAAGTATGCTACTTCTTTTTCTGTGATTCAAACTTACTATTGAAACCCTCTGGTGAATTTTTTAGTTATTATACTCTTCAACTCTAGAATCTCCCATTTTCTTTTGGGGGGGGGCTTTTATTTATTATTTTTTTAGTTTTATTTTTACTTCATTTTACTTTACAACACTGTATTGATTTTGCCATACATTGACATGAATCTGCCACGAGTGTATACGAGCTCCCAATCCTGAACCCCCCTCCCACCTCCCACCCCATATCATCTCTCTGGATCATCCCCGTGCACCAGCCCCAAGCATCCTGTATCCTGTATCAAACATAGACTGGTGCTTCGTTTCTTACATGATAGTATACATGTTTCAATGCCATTCTCCCAAATCATCCCACCTTCTCCCTCTCCCTCAGAGTCCAAAATTCCATTCTATACATCTGTGTCTCTTTTGCTGTCTCGCATACAGGGTCATCATTACCATCTTTCTAAATTCCATATATATGTGTCAGTATACTGTATTGGTATTTTTCTTTCTGGCTTACTTCACTCTGTATAATGAGCTCCAGTTTCATCCATCTCATTAGAACTGACTCAAATGTATTCTTTTAATGGCTGAGTAATATTCCATTTTGTATATGTACCACAGCTTTCTTATAGAAAAGCACCAAACTCATTCATAGAGACATTTGTTATCCTGACTCAAATCCACCTTCTACAAAGATGTGAGGTGTCTTCATGTAACTCCTTCACCACAATCACATATGCAGACCTCCCTTGACCTCCTTGGAGCAGTTCCTGAGAGCTGATGAGATGCTGTCCTCCTATAACTTGCAGCAAGTCCTCCCAAAAACTGAACTCGCAGATCTCATATGTTTTCAAAAAATAATTGCTGTTTATCTATTGATATTCTCTATTTGTTGCAACTTGTGTTTAAAAAACAAATTTCAACTGAGTAAATTTGAAGATCTATTTACCTTTATTCAATTATTTGTAGAAGGGGGAAAAGTGGAAACAGTGACAGATTTTATTTTCTTGGGCTCCAAAATCACTGTGGATGGTACTGCAGTCATGAAATTAAAAGATGCTCGCTCCTTGGAAGGAAATCTATGACAAACCTAGTGAAGTGAAGTCGCTCAGTCATGTCCAACTCTTTGCAACCCCATGGACTGTAGCCTATCAGGCTCCTCTGTCCATGGGATTTTCCAGGCAATAGTCCTAGAATGGCTTGCCATTTCCTTCTCCAGGGGGTCTTCCCAACCCAGGGATCGAACCCTAGACAACATATTAAAAAGCAGAGACATTGCTTTGATAACAAAGGCCTCTATAGCCAAAACTATGGTTTTTCCACTAGTAATGTATAGATGTGAGAACTGAACCATAAGGAAGGCTGAGCACCAAAGAGCTGATGCTTTCAAACTGTGGTGCTGGAGAAGACTCTTGAGAGCTTGTCAGACAGCAAGGTGCTCAAACCAGCCCATCCTAAAGGAAATCAATGCTGAAGCTGCAGTTCCAATACTTTGGCCACCTGGTGTAAAGAGCCAACTCATCGGAAAAGACCCAGATTCTGGGAAAGATTGAGGGCAGAAGGAGAAGCGGGTGATGGAGGCTTGAGATGGTTGGATGGCATCAACAACTCAATGGACATGAGTTTAAACAAACTCTAGGAGATAGTGAAGAATGTGGAAGCCTGGCGTGCTGCAGTCCAGGGGGTTGGAAAGAGCTGGACACAACTCAGCAACCGAACAGCAATAATAAGTCATGAATCAGAATAGTATCCCAGCAAACAAGTAGAAAGGAGTTTCTGAGGAACTGCACAAGTTGGAAAGTTTTTATAGGTAGAAAGAGGGTAAGGCAAAGAAGTTAAAAGAATAGATTATTTCAGGCACTCTGTCTATGAGATCTAATCCCTTGAATCTATTTGTCACTTCCACTAGATAATCATTAGGGATTTGATTTAGGTCATACCTGAATAGTCTAGTGGTTTTTCCTACTTTCTTCACTATAAGTCTGAATTTGGCAATAAAGAGTTCATGATCTGAGCCACAGTCAGCTCCCAGGCTTGTTTTTGCTGACTGTATGGAGCTTCTCCATCTTCAGCTGCAAAGAATATAATCAGTCTGATTTTGGTGTTGACCATCTGGTGATGTCCATATGTAGAGTCTTCTCTTCTATTGCTGGAAGATTGTGTTTGCTATGACCAGTGTGTTCTATTGGCAAAACTATTATCCTTTTCCCTTCTTCATTTTGCACATCAAGGTCAAATTTGCCTGTTGCTCCAGGTATCCCTTGACTTCTTACTTTTGCCTTCCAGTCTCATATAATGAAAAGGACATCTTTTTTGGGTATTAGTTCTAGAAGGTCTTGTAGGTCTTCACAGAACCATACAACTTCAGCTTTTTCAACATTATTGGTTGGGGCATAGACTTGGATCACTGTTATATTGAATGGTTTGCTTGGAAATGAACAGAGATCATTCTGTCATTTGTGAGATTGTGTCCAAGTATTGCATTTCAGATTCTTTTGTTGACAATGAGGGCTAGTCCATTTCTTCTAAGGGATTCTTGCCTACAGTAGTAGATATAATGGTCATGTGAGTTAAATTCACCCATTCCAGTCCATTTTAGTTCACTGATTCCTATAATGTCGATGTTCACTCTTGCCGTCTCCTGTTTGGCCACTTCCAATTTGCCTTGATTCATGGACCTGACAATCAAGGTTCCTAGGCAATACTGTTCATGGGGTTCTCAAGGCAAAAATACTGAAGTCGCTTGCCATTCTCTTCTCCAGTGGACCACATTCTGTCGCCTTTGACTGTGTGGATCACAGTAAACTGTAGAAAATTCTGAAAGAGATGGGAATACCAGACCACTTGACCTGCCTCTTGAGAAATCTGTATGCAGGTCAGGAAGCAACAGTTAGAATTGGACATGGAACAGAATGGTTCCAAATAGGAAAAGGAGTGCATCAAGGCTGTATATTGTCACCCTGCTTATTTAACTTCTATGCAGAGTACATCATGAGAAACGCTAGACTGGAAGAAACACAAGCTGGAGTCAAGATTACCGGGAGAAATATCAATAACCTCAGATATGCAGATGACACCACCTTTATGGCAGAAAGTGAAGAGGAGCTAAAGGGCCTCTTGACGAGAGTGAAAGAGGAGTGTAAAAAGTTGGCTTAAAGCTCAACATTCAGAAAAGGAAGATCATGGCATCTGGCCCCATCACTTCATGGGAAATCGATGGGGAAACAGTGGAAACAGTGTCAGACTTGATTTTTGCGGGCTCTAAAATCACTGCAGATGGTGACTGCAGCCATGAAATTAGAAGACGCTTACTCCTTGTAAGAAAAGTTATGACCAACCTCGATAGTATATTCAAAAGCAGAGACATTACCTTGCCGACTAAGGTCCGTCTAGTTAAGGCTATGGTTTTTCCTGTGGTCATGTATGGATGTTGAGAGTTGGATTGTGAAGAAGGCTGAGCACCGAAGAATTGATGCTTTTGAACTGTGGTGTTGGAGAAGACTCTTGAGAGTCCCTTGGACTACAAGGAGATCCAACCAGTCCATTCTGAAGATCAACCCTGGGATTTCTTTGGAAGGAATGATGCTAAAGCTGAAACTCCAGTACTTTGGCCACCTCATGCGAAGAGTTGATTCATTGGAAAAGACTCTGATGCTGGGAGGGATTGGGGGCAGGAGGAGAAGGGGACGACAGAGGATGAGATGGCTGGATGGCATTACGAACTCGATGGACGTGAGTCTGAGTGAACTCTGAGAGATGGTGATGAACAGGGAGGCCTGGCGTGCTGCGATTCATGGGGTCGCAAAGAGTCGGACACGATTGAGCAACTGAAGTGAACTGAACTGATGCAATACTGTTCTTTACAGCATCGTACTACTTCCATCACCAGTCACGTCCACAATTGAGTGTTGCTTTTGCTTTGGCTCTGTCTCTTCATTCCTTCTGGAGTTATTTCTCCACTCTTCTCCAATAGCATATTGGGCACCTATCTACCTGGGGAGTTCATCTTTCAGTGTCCTATCTTTTTGCCTTCTCATACTGTTCACGGGCTTCTCAAGGCAAGAATACTGAAGTGGTTTGCCATTCACTTTCCCAGTAGACCACGTTTTGTAAGAACCATGACCCCTCCGTGTTGGGTCTCCCTACATGGCATGGCTCATACTTTCATCCAGTTAGACAAGGCTGTGGTCCCTGTGATCATTTGATTAGTTTTCTGTGATTGTGGTTTTCATCCTATCTGCCTTCTGATTGATAAGGATAAGAGGCGTATGGAAGCTTCCTGATGGCAGAGACTGACTCAGGGGGAAACTGGGTCTTGTTCTGAAGGGCAGGGCCATGCTCAGTAAATCTTTAATCCAATTTTTGGTTGATGGGTTGGGCTGTGTTCCATCCCTGTTGTTTGACCTGAGGCCAAACTAATGGTGGAGTCAATGAAAATAATGGTGACCTCCTTCAAAAGGTCCCATGCACACTGCTGCACTCAGTGTCCCTGACCCTGCAGCAGGCCACTGCCGACCCTCACCTCCACCAGAGACTCCCAGACACTCAGAGGCAAGTCTGGGTCAGTTTCTTGTGGGGTCACTGCTCCTTTCTCCTGGGTCGTGGTGCACACAAGGTGTTGTCTGTGCCCTCCAAGAGTCTGTTTCCCCAGTGCTGTATAAGTTCTGGTGGCTCTATGGTGTGGTTAATGACGACCTCCTCCAAGAGGGCTTATGCCATACCCAGATCTGCTGCACCCAGAGCCCTTGCCCCTGAGGCAGGCCACAGCTAACCCAAACCACCGCAGGAGACACTCAAACATTCAAAGGCAGGACTGGTTCAGTCTCTGTGGGGTCTTCTGGTGTGCACAAAGTTTTGTTTGAGCCATCCAAGTGTCTCTGCTAGGTATGGGATTTGATTTTAAACTCAATTTCACCCCTCCTACCATCTTGCTGGGGCTTCTCCTTTGCCCTTGGATGTGGATATCTTTTGGTGGGAGTATCTTTCCTGTTAACAGTTGTTCAGTAGCAAGCTGTAATTCTCGAGTTCTCCCATGAGAAAATTAACACATGTCCTTCTACTCTGCCATCTTGCAAACCTGGAAGTGAAAGGCAAGGGAGAAAAGGAAAGATATACCCATTTAAATGCAGAGTTCCAAACAAGAGCAAGGAGAGATAAGAAAGACTTACTCAGTGATCAATGCAAAGAAATAGAGGAAAACAATAGAATGGGAAAGACTAGAGTTCTCTTCATGGAAATTAGAGCTACCAAGGTAATATTTCATGCAAAGATGGGCTCAATAAAGGAGAACAATTGCATCAGCCTAACAGAAGCAGAAGATATTAAGAAGAGGTGGCAAGGATACACAGAAGAACTATACAAAAAAGATCTTCATGATCTAGATAATCACGATGGTGTGATTACTCACCTAGAGCCAGACATCCTGGAATGTCAAGTCAAGTGGGCCTTAGGAAGCATCACTAAAAACAAAGCTAGTGGAGGTGGTGGAATTCCAGTTAAGCTATTTCAAATCCTAAAAGATGATGCTGTGAAAGTGCTGCACTCAGTATGCTAGCAAATTTGGAAAACTCAGCAGTGGCCACAGGACTGGAAAAGGTCAGTTTTCATTTCAACCCCAAAGAAAGGTGATGCCAAAGAATGCTCAAATTACTACACAGTTGCACTCATCTCGTACAATAGAAAAGTAATGCTCAAAATTCTCCAAGCATGGCATCAACAGTATGTGAACTGTGAACTTCCAGATGTTCAAGCTGGATTCAGAAAAGGCAGAGGAATCAGAGATTAAATTGCCAACATCTCCTGGATCATCAAAAAAGCAAGAGAGTTTCATAAAAAACATCTACTTCTATATTAACTGCACCAAAGCCTTTGACTATGTGGATCACAATAAACTAAAAAATTCTTAAAGACATGGGAATACCAGACCACCTTAACTGCCTCCTGAGAAATCTGTATGCAAGTCAAGAAGCAACAGTTAGAACCAGACTGGTTCCAAATCAGGAAAGGAGCACGTCAAGGCTTTATATTGTCACTCTGCTTATTTAACTTATATGCAGAATACATCATGCAAAATGCTGGGCTGTAGGAAGCACAAGCTAGAATCAAGACTGCTGGGGGAAATATCAATAATATCAGATAGTCAGATGACACCACCCTTACGGCAGAAAGTGAAGAACTAAAGAGTCTCTCGATGAAAGTGAAAGAATAGAGTAAAAAAGTTGGGTTAAAACTCAACATTCAGAAAACTAAGATCATGGCATCTGGTCCCATCACTTCATGGCAAATAGATAAGGAAACAATGCAAACAGTGACAGACTTTATTTTGGGGGGGCTCCAAAATCATTGCAGATGGTGACTGCAGCCATGAAATTAAAAGATGCTTGTTCCTTGGAAGGAAAGCTATGACCAACTTAGACAGCATATTAAAAAGCAGAGACATTACTTTGACAACAGAAGTCTGTCTAATCAAAGCTATGGTTTTCCCAGTAGTCATGGATGGATGTGAGAGTTGGACTATAAGGAAAGCTGAACCCTGAAGAATTGATGCCTTTGAACTGTGGTGTTGGAGAAGACTCTTGAGAGTCCCTTGGACTGCAAGGAGATCCAACCAGGAAATCAGTCCTGAATATTCATTGGAAGGACTGATGCTGAAGCTGAAGCTCCAATACTTTGGCCACCTGATGCAAAGAACTGACTCACTGGAAAAGACCCTGATCCTGGGAAAGATTGAAGGCAGGAGGAGAAGGGGATGACAGAGGATGAGATGGTTGGATGGCATCACTGACTCGATGGACATGAGTTTTAGTAAGCTCTGGGAGTTGGTGATGGACAGGGAAGCCTGGCATGCTGAGTCTACGGGGTTGCAAAGAGTCGGACACGATGAACTGAACTAACTGAACTGAACTGGAGCTTCCTCAGACTCAAAGCCAATGAACTTAAACTAGTTTTAATACTGAATATTTTCTCAGATCTCATGAACCTGAAAAGCGTTTGTGTTAGTTTATAATTCTCAGCGCTTATAATTCTCAAGCCCTTAATTTGTGCTTGTTTGTAAGTGCTTGTTTGTTTTTAAGGCAATTAAATAGAGCTCTTTTTACAAATTAATTTTAGTAATATCATCCAGAGGTAGGAAATACCACACATCAACCACATATATATTAGGTTGATGAAAACATAATTGCAGTTTTGGACTGTAAATTTCAAATCATTATAACTAGGTTCAATCACATCTTTATTAGTTAAAATAGGAATCATTACAATCAATATCTTTTTGCCAATGAGAAATAAATTTGTTTATTCCTGTAGCATAAAAATCTATGCTTTGGATTTTTACGAACTTTTATGAATTTTGATGAACACTGGGAAAGCATTTTCTGCCTCTTCCTGGTTGTGAAAATGTTTTCCCTGCAAAAAGTTTTTGAGATGCTTGAAGAAGTGGTAGTCAGTGGCGTAAGATTAGGTGAATCTGGCATCTAAGGCAAAACTTTGATGCCCCATTTGTTCAGTTTTTTTGAAGTGTTGATTGTGTGATATGTGGTCAAGCATTGTTGTGGAGAAGAGTTGACCCCTTTCTGTTGACCAACACCGGCTGCAGATGTTGCAGTTTTCTGTGTATCTCATTGATTTGCTGAGCATTCTTCTCAGATGTAATGGTTTCACCAGGATTCAAAAAGGTATAGCAGATCAGACCAGCAGCAGACAACAAAACAGTCACCATGACCTTTTTCGGTGCAAGTTTGGCTTTTGGAAGTGCTTTGGAGCTTCTTGGTCCAGGCACTGAGCTGGTCATTGCCAGCTATTGTATAAAATCCACTCTTCATCACATGTCACAATCCGATTAAGAAATGGTTCATTGTTGTTGCATACAATAAGAGAAGATGACATTTCAAAATAATAGTTGTTTTTTTTTTTTTTGCAGTCAGCTTGTGAGGCTTCCCAGGTGGTGGTAGTGGTAAAGAACCCACCTGCCAATGCAGGAGACATAATACATGAGAGTTCAATCCCTGCCCCTGAAGGAGGAAATGGCAACCCACTCCCGTATTCTTGCCTGAGAAATCCCATGGACAGAGGAGGAGCCTGGCAGGCTACAGTCTGTAGGGTTGCAAAAAGTTGGACATGACTGTAGCAACTTAGCACACACGAGGCATCCACTTATCAAGCCTTTTCACCTTTCCAATTTGCTTCAGATGCCAAATGACCATACAATGGTCCATGCTGAGTTCTTCAGCAGCTTCGTGTGTAGTTATAAGAGAATCAGGTTCAATGATGACTTGCAGTTGGTCATTATCAATTTCCAATCGTCAAGGCTCTCTACTCCTTTGCAAAACTTCTTAAACCACCATTGCACTGTGTGTTCATTAGTAGTTCCTGGGCCAAATGCATTGTTGAGGTTCACGCTGTCTCTGCTGCTTTATGAACCATTTTGAACTCAAATAAGAAAATGACTCATATTTGCTTTTTGTCTAACATCAGTTCCATTGTCTAAAATAAATATAAAATAAACAGCAAATAATAAATTATTAGCAAAAAATAAATAAATCAAGAAATGTACATTAAAATGATATGTACTATAACCACAATTTATCTAGGAATGTATTCCAATATCAAATAGCAAAGTTCAACAGTGCAAAACTGAAATTACTTTTCACCAACCTAATACAGAGAAACATACAAATGCAAACAGGGACCTCATAGCTTCGTTTTAAAATTTTAGTTACCAGACAGACAGAATAATGTAAAAATCACTATTTATAAAAGAAAATTGGAATAAGTTATGTTTTAGATAGCTAAAGCTTTCTGGCTAATATTTGTGAGGAAGACACATTATTTTTCATTTCTCTAAATTCAAATGACCTTTCCCCTTTTTATTCTTCAGATTAGAATTACCTCTCTGAAATTTGTGATTTATATTTATTGTTTGTCCCAACTGAAACCTGAGAAGACATATGAAAGGATTTAATAACCCATCCACTATTTTGGAATTTTTTTCTCTCTCTCTGTACAATTAACTTAGGGGAAAAGGCTTTAAGAAAAGTCCTGACAGGCTGTGAACCTCAGCTTCCATTTTGGCCAAATTTCTGATCATAGAGTTATTAAATTCTTTCAAATGTCTTGTCAGATTTCAGCTGAGACAAACTAAATATTTCTGGTAGTTTGAACTAGATTTAAAGGTGTTCTCAAAGACAATGCAAAAGATATTATCTTTACAAGATCTTGGAGCCACTTCCAAAGATAGCCAAAAGGAAGACTTAGATAATGACGAACAAGAAGATAATAGTTGTCCCTGGGAGAGAATCAATAACCAGTAAGTGAGGACTTGGACTGGAGGGCAGATGAAATTTTACTTTCTTCTCTCAACTGGGCACTACAGACAAGGATTACCAGGATGAGCACTCAAATAAAAGAGGGGAGCGGTAGAAATCACATCAGTCTTGGGAATCCCTGGTGGTGGCTAGGACTCCATGTTCTCACTGCCAAGAGCCCAGATTCAATCTCATACCTCTTGTGTCTTTAATTTTTCATTAGCATTTTGCAATAGATATTTAATGAAGCTAATTTTTAATTTTGAAGCTATTGGAGGTTTCTGCAAACCAATTAAAATAGGTTATCCCATTCTGCTTGATATAGGAACTCTACTTTTTTTTACAGGCCATTAGGATAATATTTTATGATTTTTTAAACAAGTAGTAATGTGAGAGATATTAATAGCTAGAATCCATGGCTAAAGGGGAAGTATATAAAGCTAGAATAACAGTCATATGGAAATCATGTAGTATAATTGCTTAAGTTGAAAAAACTGAAGTAAAAGACAAATAAAAGACCCGAGTTAAATTACATAATGGATATAAAAAATCTGTTATAATATCTATCCTATACTTGATTATTTTTGTATGGCTTTTAAAGATGCACTTGTTCTAACAGTTTTTAGTTGATGCTCACAGAATTTCTATGGGATAGAACTAATATTCCTTGCTACTTTCTCACTCCTTCTTTTGCAACTGTATTTATTATTCCATGAAAATAAAGTTATATATTTTTTAAGTTTTCCATTTTATTACAGGATATTGACTATTCTATGCTATATGGTAAAAGCTTGTTATCTATTTTATATATAGTAGTTTATATCCATTAATCCCAAACTCCTAATTTATCCCTTTCCCCTTTAGTAACCGTAAGTTTGTTTTCTATGTCTGTTTCTATTTTATTCATAAGTTCATTTGTTTTATATTTTAGAGTCTACATATAAGTATTTGTCTTCCTCTTTCTGACCTACTTCATTTAGTATGATATTCTCTAGATTCATCCATGTTGCTGCAAATGGCATTATTTCATTCTTTTTCATGGTTCAGTAGTATGTATGTGGTATATACACAATGTAATACTTCCCGTGGCGGGGGCGAGGCAGCTACATCTCTCTGTACAACTTTTGTCCCTGGATATTCCCTGAACCTCAGGTAGTAAGCCTTAATTTCAGCTGCCATCACCACTGTGATCTTAAGAAATGTGGATCCCTTTTGCATACCAGAACTCAATGAAGACACTCTACTCTTTCCTGAATAGTAAGTGCAAAGGCCCTCAGGGAGGAATGAGAGATAGCAAGGAAGCCACCGTAGCTGGAGTGCAAAGAGCAAGGGAAAGAAAGTGATGACAGAAAGTGAGGTCTTGCTGGACTTGGACACTTATTTGGGAGGGAGAACCCACAGATTTGCTGACAGACTGGGAGAGTGTCTCCTGGTCTGTGACTCATCCCTCCCACAGCAGTTCTTCCTACCTACAAGGGCTAGGTTCACAGGCCTCAACAGGACAACAGACAAGAATGCAGATGGTGACTCTCCTTGCAGAAAGCCTTCACTAAAGAGCAAGGGGGAGTCAGAGGAGGGCTGCCCTTCCCAAGGACAGCAAAGAATGGAGGCATGGGTGGGAAGTGTGCATACAAGGTATGGAATGATCAAGAAGGATTCCCAGAGAAGTTAAGGGGGGGAGGGCCTTCAAGGTTCAGATTTAGCTGAGTCGCCCTGCAATGCCCATTGATTGAACTTCCAAAACACTAGTATTGCCTTCTGTTTGTGCAGAGTTCTGTACTTTGTACATAAACGCTGCCATGCCATTGTCCCAGCCCCCTGAGTTGTTAGGGTGGGTATCATATGAAAAGATAACCCAGGGCCTGTAAGAAGAGGAGATGATATCTATGGAGAGGCAGGACCCCTTATGGTACAGAGCTAGGCACACACATTGCTTAGGGAAGGAGATGGGCTACAGGAAATCGACCCCAAGTGGAGGGAAGCGGAGAGAATTACCACTTTTCAGCTTTCACCCTACACCGTCTAGTATGCTAGGGAATGGCAAAGACCTCTCATTTCATCTTCACCATAGTTAATACTTACCCTGCTTTTACAACCAGCTCCCTAGAGCTCGCAGGAGTGGTGAGCCTGGGAATGGGGCTGTCAGCAGTCCGGCTTAGCCCTTGTCAGTAGATACTAGGACGCCCTCGCACACTTCTCACTGATCGTCACGCTTGTTTGGAGCAGTAGAGGTATCTCACCCACCCTCTAGGAAAACTCTAAGTAAGAACCTACAGAATGCTCATGGGTGTGTGGGAGCGTTGGAGGAAACGCTCTGTTCTCTAATCCCCGCCTCCGCAACAACAAAATTTGAAAAACCCTAGAATCCTTGGCTCTTGGCTCTATGTCATATGCTTTGTGACTCCTATTTTCGATTGTACCTGTCACTGGGCTTTTCCAGACACTTTCTAAAATTATTCGGCGTGGACGTGCCTCAACTTTTGATGGCAGAGCACCATCGCCATACTCCTGCTGGCCCGCTGGCCCGAGGGGCGTCAGTGCCGAAAGTTCTCAGCGCACCGCCGCGTGGCAGACCCGGAGAGAAGGGACGCGACGCCAGCAAGCGCGCTCCCCGACCCGGCTTGCAGAGCTGAGCGTGGCCTCCTGCCTACACTCCTGCTCCAAATGGGCAAGGACGCGTTGGATCCTGGAGCGGGGAAACCAGCACCCGCCAGCTCTCCTCACCTCCATGGTTGCGGGGTGTCTGGGACGCCTCCTTCCAAGGATGCCCCAGTCCTAACCCACGCGCGCGAATGCCGGCGGCAGGGCACGGCCCTGCGGGGACCGAGAACTGCCCGGGGACCAGCGCGCCGCGCCCGTCGCCGCCGCGGCCGCCCCAAGTCTGCGTGCGCGCCTGCGTGAGCGCGTGCTGACCGAGCCCGCGACCCGCACCGGGGTCGGCGCCGCGGCTCAGCGCCCGCCGGGCGGCCAGGAACGGGCCACGAGCACATGCGTGCATCCTGCCCAGTGGACAGCTGGCCTCGCCCGAGCCGCGCGCGCCCCGCGCCCGCTGAGGGTCCCAGCCGCCGCGGCCGCAGAGCCCCAGCGGTTGGCGGCGGCCGGGAGCCTCCTTAGCGGAGCCCCATGATGTCAGCTGGCCCGGAGCGGCGGCCGTGCGGCAGCAGGGATGGGGCCGAGGACGCCGCGCGGCTGTCTGCACGCCCCTCGCCCGGCCCGGGCCCCGGCTCTCTGGCCCCGTCGCCCGGCAGCCCCGGCGCCGCCGCGGCCCAGTCGCCCGCAAACCTGTGGCTGGAGCTTGGACCCGCCTGCACGAGAGCGCAGCAATGCCCAAGCGAGTCCAGCGGGCAGACGAGCGGGGACCTCGGCACCAGCAGCAGCAGCGGCGGCGGCAGTAGCGCCGGGCTGTCCCCGGGCTCCGACTCAGACAGCAGCGGCGTGGTGTGCGGGGGCCGCGCCGGCAGCGGGGGCATGCGCGGCGCCCTGTCCCGCTCCTGGAGCCTGGAGAGCCTGCGCTCGGCCACCGCCGGTAAGGGTGCCGCCGCCGCCGCCCCTCGCGCCGCCGCACCCCTTCGGTTCCCCGAGTCAGTCCATCTAGAGCGCTTTCTGTCCATCCCCCTCCAGACGGTGTCTCCGCCTGCCCTTTCCTGCTGCACTTTTTCTGTTGCTCGTTTCCATCTTCTGCTTCCTTGGTTCCTATTGCTTAGCTCTTCCCAATCTTTGTTTTATCGGGTTTTCTGATTTACCACCACCACCGCCCACCACCCTCGTACCTTCTTTGAACCACTTCTGTTGCAGCTGAGCCTAGTCGGCCCTCTACCCACTCTTAGCCAGGCGCGTCCTCAACTCGGAAATTGAGTGTTTACGGTGAGAATAGAATGTGATCCCTTGATGGGCTCTTTCCCTTCTCTAAACGTTCTTGACCTATGGCACGGGTCTGGCTTTCCGAACTGAAGCTCTTTCGGTTCTGTAAAATAGGAGAGAGGAGAAGGCTTTCTGGCTAAGGGTGGACTGGATTCAGTGTGTGTCTCGTCCTGGCTCCAGGACTGAGGCTCTCTGCCAGAGGAGGGGCTCTCCTCCTGGACGTGCTGCAACTGCATTTGCTGGAGATGGGTTTGCTGTGGTGTCCCCTGGGATTAGTGGGCTCCTCTTAGGGCTCCCTTTCATATCCTAGGGACTGAGTTCTGGGTGCAAATTGATAGGAAAACATTGACCCTAAATATTAATTAAGCAAGGAAGCCCAGAGTGGTGACCCTTGATTAGCTGTTAAACTAGAATCTTTATATTTTACTTCTTAGACACGTTCAAGTTAGTTTTGAGCCCTCGCAGTGACAGCTATAAAGGAAGACAGGTGCTGCCGGGGAAAGGGAGGTAGTGCACCCATTATGCTTCTGGAAGGGGGTTGGGGTGCAGCCTGTGAAAGCTGCAGGGCTCCAGATAGATAGGATCGTCTTGTGGCAACCCCTTCTCCCTCGTTGTGCCGTTCCTGTCCCCACCATTCCTGGATGGAGCACAGGCCAGGTTGAGGAGTAGAGGTTGGCTTGAGTGTAAGAGGGCCAAGAATGGCAGATAAATGGTTTTGAACTCAGTAGAGTTGAAGAAGGATGCCCATTCACCTGCATTGAGCATTCCATGACTCTAATCTGTCTTGCCTCAGAACAAACAGGTGAAACTCAGAAAAGTTAAGTGACTCAGTTGTTGGTGTACCCTCCAACTAAAGCCTTTTCAGAATTCTGCAGCTCTTCCTCCCGCCCATCCCAGTTCCCTTGAAACTTTCCCTTCCCTCCTCTCCGGAGTGCTTAAATAGCCCTCAGTTTAAGAAAACCAAACTAGATAAATACCAAAGGGGAACTTTAAGCAAATTGGCAAATGAACCCTTTCTTCTCTTTGCCCAGATAACTTTCCTTCCACTTCTACAGTCAAGTGAATTACTGCTCCTTCTCGGCAATGGCAGACTGGCATAGCCCTGGTGGCCCCCAGGGCAGGCAGAAGGCAGATGAATATGACAGAAGCCTAGGTTTATTAGACACTCCTGAGGTCCATGGACTGTCTGGACTAAGCTAGGAGAATTGAGGCAGCATGGATAAATTGAGAGAGAACAGTTGTATGTGCATGAAGATGTAGGGTGGGTGGGTGTTGGATAAAGGTGGGGTGAGGGAAGGCAAGGTAAAAGCTAAGACCCAGAAAGCCTCTCCTCAAGGGGCTCAGAGTTGCCCCTGCAGTGGCAGGGGAGGCTTTAAAGTAACATACTGGAATGGTTGACATGAGAACCCTCAGGCCTTGACTTTCTGCCTGTTTGGGAGGCTCTGTATGGGTGGTATTCTGTACTAGAGAGGTGAAAGGGTACATGAACCCTGTATGGCTATGGGAGTCCATGGAACCATCTCTTAACTGAATTCCTGAAGAGAATTAAGTCCTAATGTCCAGAGAGACCCATTATATGCAATGAATGAATTCTATTCTTTTGGAATGGATATAACATCCTTGGTAACATTCAAATAATTTTGGGGGTGTCTGTAGTTCAGTTGAAGAAATCTAATTGGAAAGGCTGCCATAAAGGAGAACTTGATGGAAAAAGGAAAGGGAAGGTACATTTGTTGAGTATCTTCTACATATGCCAGGCATAAGACTCCATGTTACTTCATTAACCACATAAAATTCCATTGCTATCCTACAATCCAGATACAAAAATAGGGTCAGAGAGATGCAATAACATACTCAAAATTTCCCAGCTAGGTCATGTTTGACTAGGATAGCTCGGTTGGTAAAGAATCCACCTGCAATGCAGGAGACCCTGGTTCAATTCCTGGTCAGGAAGATCCCCAGTTGAAGGAAAAGGCTACCCACTCCAGTACTGTTGGGCTTCCCTTGTGGCTCAGCTGGTAAAGAATCCGCCTGCAATGTGGGAGACCTAGATTCAATCCCTGGGTTGGGAAGATCCCCTAGAGAAGGGAAAGGCTACCTACTCCAGGCTTCTGGCCTGGAGAATCTCATGGACTGTGTAGTCCATGGGGTCACAAACAATTAGACATAACTTTCACTTTCAGGCCTGGATTGGTGTGTCTTATCAGAGCACTCTGCTAGGTTTGGAGTGAAGCCTATGCCAGGCCCAGCAGAGAAAAGCAGAATCCTGGGGCAGTTCACACATTGGAATAATGTCTTGGCTACTTGCCTGGTCCCTGTTGTCTTTATTCAACAGCCAGGGCTATTTTTCTGGGTCCCAGGTACTCCCATTTTCAAAATGAGGAGATTGAAATCTATGGTCTGACCTTTTCTCTAATCAACTCCATGATTCTAATCAGAGATGTTGATTTCAAGTGGGTTCCTGCCAGTGGCTTCCCTTGTGGCTCAGCTGGTAAAGAATCTGCCTGCAATACGGAAGACTTGGGTTCAATCCCTGGGTTGGAAAGATCCCCTGGAGAAGGGAAAGGCTACCCATTCCAGTCTTCTGGCCTGGAGAATTCCATGGACTGTATAGTCCACGGGGTCACAAAGAGTCAGACACGACTGAGCGACTTTCACTTTCCTGCTAGTGAGTTGGCATTTATCGCATATTGTATTTCTTTTTGAATGGTCTATAGCTCTAAGACAAAGTACAGGTGTGTTGAATTGAGCTGTGTTTAGTGCTTAAGTAAGGTTAAGAATTACCAATAAAAGAGCCTTAGCAAAACCTAAGTATTGGTGTTGTGATTTTTGTGATAGAAAATATTGCTAAACATTTTAAAAGCTGTCAGCAAGAGCCAGAAAGGCTAATACTTGAGACTGGAATTGCAGCTAACCTGTAGGGCAGAACATTAGCAGGGAATCCAGCAAAGAACTGTAGGTAGACATTCCTTATTTCCAAAGACTTCTTGAATTTTAAATATCCAATCTTGACATTTTCCAATGTAATGTTACTTATCCTGATTTGGAGAAAGCTTTCCTTAAAGGCAAATTTTGAAAATAAAACATAGTTCACAAAGTAAAATTTCCATGGCTCTTCTTTCTGCCCCCTGTTCTCGTCTCCCCTTAAGTGCCAACAGCCTCTGTAGCCCTCTGCTATGCTATCACACTGCTCTTACTTGGCTGAGGTTTTTTAAAATTCCTATTCTGGATGTGTTGTCTCACAGGCTTAATTCTTAATTCAGGCTTCTGGAGTTGACAGTTCTTACTACATGTGCTTTCGCATGATTTCTTGGGAGAGAACCCATGCTACATCTGCATTCCTCTTCAAGCCCTGGAGGTAGTTTTCTGGCTCAGAAGGGAATCAGACTCATGAAAAGACTGTACCTCTCTTGCAGTCAGACATTTTTTTTAACACATCATTTTCCGGGCACAGCACTAGGCACCAGAGATGGCAGACAGATCATCCAAGGTCATTGCCCTTGAAGGAATCACAGCACAGAGAGAGACAGACAGTGTCAGGTCATTATGATAAGTGCTCTGACAGAAGTTAACACAATGGTTTGATGTGCCAGAACCACTCTCAGTAGATAATTCTCTAGCAGACTCAGAACAGAGAAAAGTGGTCATACTCATAGTTCCAATATATTACAGTGAGAGGATTCAAATTAAAACCTAGGCAAAAGGTACATAGGACAGAGTTTAGGAGAAATCAGGCACAGTCTTCCAAATATGCCCTTTCGTAGAATCCCATGGACAATGCCCCATTCTCCCAGGAACATGGTGAAAACATGTAGGTAGTATTGCCAACCAGGGAAGTTCCCCCAAGCCTGGAAGTCTAGGCTTTTCATTCGCAGTCAGTTACTTAGGCATGCAGCATCCATAAGACCGACCTTACTTATTTAATCTTCAGTCTGTCCAGAGGCCGCTAATACAGTGTAGCTCAAGGGCCCTAGCACAAATCATATAATTAGTATAAACTATCTGGCATGTTCCAAGGTCCCAGGTATGAAAGACTCTGTTAGTGGACAGGAATATTTTAAGGACTTAAGAGTCAATCTTCCAGGAGCCAACTGAAAATCAGCCCTTTCTTCAGAATATGCAAGGCTTGAACGTCTTTGTCTTTACAGATAAGGAAGTACAGAAGCAGTGTGCCAGACCCAACTTATTATGAGGGACAGAGACAGGGAGGATGTGGTTTACAGAGACATGTCAGGAGGAGGTATTGCCTGGGACTTACTGCCTGCAAGTTAACTGTGGTGAGGAGAGGAAAGAGCTTTGTGGAGAAAGCGCTAACATAAACAAATGCAAAACGATGTATGAAGGAATGGAACCTATGCTGACTGAGCACCTATGCTAGGTACTGTGCCTCAATATGCAGGAATTGCAAATAGTGTTGAATGAGGAGCATAGCAAGAGATCAGGCTGGAGAAAATAAGACCAGGCTGTGGCTGTATGCTAGAAAATGTGGACTGACAGTTGGACTGATGGAAAGGTTTCAAGCAGAAGACTGATATGACCAAATTGCTTGCATACTTTTTTCCATCTTTCTGTATTTTTCTTAAAGTTATACACAGTAAAAGTTACTCTTTTTGGTGTATAATGCTGTGAGTTTTGACACATTTAACACCTGTATAACCACCACCATAATCAAAATATAGAACTTTCATCTCTCTAAAAAACTAAAGCTGCCTCTTTGCAGTCAGTCCCTTCACCCACCTCCAGTTGCTGGCTAGGCTATTCTCTATACAGATGGCTTTGTCTATTCCAGAATGTCATATAAATGGAGTTATATCATATTTTCTTTTTAGTCTGGCTATTCTCCCTGACATAATGCATAATGCATATGTTTTTGCCTGTATCAATAACTGATTTTCTCCTTTTAATTGCCAAATAATATTCCACTGAATGGATGTACCACAATTTGTTCATTAGTTCACTAACTGACATTTGGGTTATTTCCAGTTTTTGTCTATAACAAATAAAACTTCTGTGAACATTAGTGTATGATTCTCTCTATGGATGTAAGTTATGTTTCTCTTGGATACATACATTGGAGTGAATTGTTAGATCATTTGGTAAATGAATATTTAACTTTATAAGAAACTCAGTTCAGTTCAGTTGCTCAGTCGTGTCCAACTCTTTGCAACCGCATGGATTGCAGCATGCCAGGCTTCCCTGTCCATCACCAACTCCCAGAGCTTGCTCAAACTCGTGTCCATTGAGTCATTGATGCTATCCAACCATCTCATCCTCTGTCATCCCCTTCTCCCGCTGCCTTCAGTCTTTCTGGGAATCAGGGTCTTTTTTAAGGAGTTAGTTCTTTGCGTCAGGTAGCCAAAGTATTGGAGCTTCAGCTTTAGCATCAGTCCTTCCAGTGAATATTCAGGACTGATTTCCTTTAGCACTGACTGGTTTGATCTCCTTGCTGTCCAAGAGACTCTCAAGAGTCTTCTCCAACACCATAGTTCAAAAGCATCAATTCTTCAGCACTCAGCTTTCTTTATGGTCCAACTCTCACATCCATACATAACTAATGGAAAAACCATAGCTTTGACTAGACAGACTTTTGTCAGCCAGATAATGTCTCTGCTTTTTAATATGCTATCTAGATTAATCAAGTCTTTTCTTCCAAAAAGCAGGCATATTTTAATTTCATGGCTGCAGTCACCATCCACAGTGATTTTGGAGCCCCCCAAAATAAAGTCTGTCACTGTTTCCATTGTTTCCTGATCTATTTGCCATGAAGTGATGAGACTGGATGCCATGATCTTAGTTTTTGAATGTTGAATTTTAACTCAAATTTTTTACTCTCCCCTTTCACTTTCATCAAGAGACTCTTTAGTTATTCTTCACTTTCTGCCATAAGGGTGGTGTCATCTGCATTTCTGAGGTTATTGATATTTCTCCCAGCAATCTTGATTCCAGCTTGTGCTTCATATAGCCCAGCATTTCACATGATGAACTCTGCATATAAGTTAAATAAGCAGGGTGACAATATAAAGCCTTGATGTACTCCTTTCCTGATTTGGAACCAGTCTGTTGTTCCATGTCCAGTTCTTACTGTTGCTTCTTGACCTGCATACAGATTTCACAGGAGGCAGTTAAGGTCGTCTGATATGATATTCCCAAGTCTTTAAGAATTTTCCAGCTTGTTGTGATCCACAGAGTCAAGGGCTTTGGCATAGTCAATAAAGAAGTAGTAGATATTTTTCTGAAACTCTCTTGCTTTTTCTATGATTCAGCAGTTTGATGATGATGGCAATTTGATCTCTGATTCCTCTGCCTTTTCTGAATCCAGCTTGAACATCTGGAAGTTCTTGGTTCATGTACTATTGAAATCTCTCTTGGAGAATTTTGAGCATTACTTTACTAATGTGTGAGATGAATGCAATTGTGTGGTAGTTTGAACAGTTTTGGACATTGACTTTCTTTGGGATTGAAATGAAAACTGACCTTTTCCAGTCCTGTGGCCACTGCTGAGTTTTCCAAATTTGTGGGCATATTGAGTGCAGCACTTTCACAGCATCATCTTTCAGGATTTGAAATAGCTCAGCTGAAATTCCATCACCTCTACTAGCTTTGTTCATAGTGATGCTTCCTAAGGCCCACTTGACTTCGAATTCCAGGATGTCTGTTTCTAGGTGAGTGATCACATCATTGTGGTTATCTGAGTCATTAAGATCTTTTTTGTATAGTTCTTCTGTGTATTCTTGCCATCACTTCTTAATATCTCTTTTTCTATTAGGTCCATATCATTTCTGTCCTTTATTGTGCCCATCTTTTCATGAAATGTTCCCTTGCTATCTATTTTTCTTGAAGAATCTCCCATTCTATTGTTTTCCTCTGCTTGTTTGTATTGTTTACTTAAAAATGCTTTCTTATCTCTCCTTGCATTCAGATGGATATATCTTTCTTTTTCTCTTTTGCCTTTGGCTTCTCTTTTTTCCTCAGCTGTTTTTAAGGCCTCCTCAGACAGGCATTTTGCCTTTTTGCATTTCTTTTCTTGGGGATGATTTTCATCACTACCTCCTGTACAATGTCACGAACCTCTGTCCATAGTTCTTCAGGCACTCTGTTAGGTCTAATCCATTAAATCTGTTTGTCATTTCCACTGTATAATCGTAAGGGATTTGATTTAGGTCATACCTGAATGGTCTAGTGTTTTTCCCTACTTTCTTCAATAAAAGTCTGAATTTTGCAATAAGGAATTAATGATCTGAGCCACAGTCAGCTCCCAGTCTTGTTTTGGCTAACTATATAGAGCTTCTCCATCTTCGGCTGCAAAGAATATAGTCAGTCTGATTTCGATATTGACCATCCGGTGATGTGTATGAGTAGTCACCTCTTGTGCTGTTGGAAGAAGGTGTTTGTTATGATTAGTGTGTTCTCTTGTCAAAACTCTGTTAGCCTTTGCCCTGCTTCATTTTGTACTCCAAGGTCAAACTTGCCTGTTACTCCAGGTATCCCTTGACTTCCTACTTTTGCATTCCAGTCCCATATTATGAAAAGGACATCTTTTTTTGGAGTTAGTTCTAGAAGATCTTGTAGGCCATCATAGAATCATTCAGCTTCTTCAGCATTACTGGTTGGGGCATAGACCTGGATTACTATGATATTAAATGGAAATAAACAGAGATCATTTTTCATTTTTGAACAGAGATCATTTTGTCATTTATAAGAAACCCCAAACTTTTTTCAAAGTAGCTACCATTGAAGTATGACAGTTGCCATTGCTCAGAATCTTGTCCATGCTTAGTATTGCCAGTTTTTTAACTCATTCTGTTAGGTATCTAATGTTTCATTTGGTTTCTATTTGTTTCCTAAAGACTGTTGATGTTGAACATTTTTCATGTGATTATTTTCTATATGTATATCTTCTTTGGTGGAAGTACCTGAATCTTTTGCCAGTTTTTCTTATTATTGGGTTTTGAGAGTTCTGTATACTATGTCCTGAGTACAAGTACTTTGTCAGATATATGATTTGCAAATATTGTCTCCAATTGTGGCTTGTATTTTAATTCTCTGATAGTTTCTTTTGCGTGAAAAAAATTGTAATTTTAATGCAATTTAATTTATAGTTTTTCTTTTATGTATCATACATTTAGTGTTATAGTCAAGAAATCTTGAACCTGAGAACGTGAAGAGTTTTTCCTGTGTTTTCTTCTGGAACATTTTATAGTTCTACATTTATACTTAGATCTTTGATCCATTTTGAGTTAGCTTTTTAAGATTTGAGATGAAGGTGAAAGTTCTTTTTTTTTTTTTTTTTTGCATGTTCATGTGCAAACGTTGTAACACCATTTACTTCAAAGACTTCTTTCTCCACTGAATTGCCTTTATACCTTTGCTGAAAACCTGTGTTTCAGCAAAATCTGTTTGTGTCTGAACTCCCTATTCTTTTCCACTGATCTAAGGCTTTGTTCTTTTGCCCATACTACATGATTCTTGATTGTTGTGGCTTTCTAGTATGTGTTAAAATCAGGTGTGTAAATCACCTAATTCTGTTCTGGGAACCCTATTAGCCTGACATCAGGCCAGTTTTCCAAGAGAGCTTTGTAAACACTGACTCCATGAAATCAGCCTTAACTACTTACAGTGACTGGTTACATTTGACTAAATCAAATCATTCCCAAATATGTCATTCTAGGCAAGGGTTTGATTGCATAGCCAGTGTTCCAGGTATTCCTTCCATTGACAAGAAGAATAGATTCTTATTGAACCTACACAAATAATTACATTGCTTTGAAAATAAGAATACTCAGTAAGAATTTTTAAATTTTGGAGGGGCTAGACAGGGAGAAAAAGATATCATATACAAATGTTTCTCTTAACTTTACAAAGTATAGTCTGCTAAGTGGCAATTTATGAGTCAAAGATAATGTGAGAAGAACAAAAGAAGGTTCTTGTACATCTAAGAGACAGAACATTAAAATGAAAAATATGATGAGAATTCATAATAATAATGTAATGGACAAGGAAATTTAGTTGTTTCCTTGCAGTGTGCAAAGCAAGATAATGAATTCAGTCAAAAAAACCTGAGACATCATAACTATAAACATAATGACTAACTCTATTCTTAAAGAAGGCCATTAACATCACATCTAATTTATTAAAATAGATGAACATTTGCAGGGAATCTGTACAGAGGATGATCTTTGCAGGGGACAAATATTCAGGATGTAAAAATCCTAACCAAATTATGTTATGAATATGGCAAGTATACAGTTAGAATATGCCAAAAATATCTATGTATAGATTCAGTAAGTCTGAATCAGGTCTGTATATTAGCATCTGTATATTAATAAACATCAATAAAGCAAAGAACTAAAAAGCCTCTTGATGAGGGTGAAAGAGGAAAATGAAAAAAACTGGCTTAAAACTCAACATTCAAAAAACAGATCACAGCATCTGGTCTCGTCACTTCATGGCAAACAGGAGGAGACAAAGTGAAAGCAGTGACAATTTTCTTGTGCTCCAAAATCACTGTGGACAGTGACTAAGCTGCAAACTTAAGACGCTTGCTCCTTGAAAGGAAATGTATGACAAATCTGGATAGCATATTAAAAAGCAGGAACATCACTTTACCGACAAAGGTCTATATAGTCAAAGCTATGGTTTTTTCCAGTGTGAATGTGAGAGTTGCCATAAAGAAGACTGAGCACTGAAGAGTCGTGGTGCTGGAGAACACTCTTGAGAGTCCTTTGGACATCAAGGAAATCAAACCAGTCAATCCTAAAGGAAAACAACCTGAATAGTCGTTAGAAGGACTGATGCTGAAGCTTCAATACTTTGGCCAACTGATTGGAAAAGATCCTGATGCTGGGAAAGACTGAAAGCAAAATGAGAAGGGATCGGCATAAAATGAGATGGTTGGATAGCATCACCGACTCAATACATGAATCTGAGCAAACTCCAGGAGAAAGTGAAGGACAGAGAAGCCTAATGTGCTACAATCCATGGAGTTGCTAAGAGCTGGATATGACTTAGTGACTGAACAACAGCAAAGGGAAGCTATGCAACTCTTCTGGCTTGACAGCTCTTCCCATTTGACTCATCAGTATCAAATATGCCTAAATTTATCTAGCACTTGACTTTCTTAAGGTGAGAGAACAAATGCATTATGATTTTCCAGGAGCCCTCTGGGAAATCACAAAGACAGTTTTAGGTGGAAAAGTCATCATTTAGGATTTAATTTTGGAAATGTAAAATATAAAAAATTGTCACAAGATTTGAACACTGATTAAGTTGGATCTGGGTTACTGAGAACAGTACTTGGCTAACTTATAAAATATTTCTAAAATAAACATTATTGTAAAGAGCCTTATCTATTTCCTGAGAAATTTTTGTTTTCTTAAATAATCAAAATCATAACAAAATTAGCAACAAGCACAAAGGAATGATTTTGATAATACATAGAATCTCTACTATGTAGGCAGATTACACAGAAAGCAATTAATAACCTTCTACAACCTCTTACTAAGAGCAGACAAGTAGGAAATTCCCTGGTAGTCCAATGGTTACACTCCATGCTTCCATCGCTAGGAACCTGGCTGCAGGCCATGTGGTGTGGCCCGAAAAAAAAGAAAAAAAGCTGACCAATAATCTAAGAAAATGTTTTCCTTTTAATAGAACCTCAAAATTTTTTATCAGTATAATATTATATACTAAAATTCCTTTTGAAAATCTTATGTAAAAACCCATCAACTCCTAGTCAGCTTTGACCATGACATAGACTTTCTGTATCTACAGATACAGATGTAGCTCTGCTATATTTCTTATAGCTGCTGCTGCTGCTGCTGCTGCTGCTTCTAAGTCACTTCAGTCGTGTCCGACTCTGTTGACTCTGTGTGACCCCAGAGATGGCAGCCCACCAGGCTCCCCTGTCCCTGGGTTTCTCCCGGCAAGATTACTGGAGTGGGTTGCCATCTCCTTCTCCAATGCATGAAAGTGAAAAGTGAAAGTGAAGTTGCTCAGTCGTGTCTGACTCTTCGCGACCCCATGGACTGCAGCCCAGCAGGCTCTTCCATCCATGGGATTTTCCAGGCAAGAGTACTGCAGTGAGTCACCAGTGCCTTCTCCGTCTCTTATAGCAGAGCTTCTCAAAGTGGAAAAAGCGAACACATTGATTAACAGACCTAACTATATGCAGTCTCTCTGTAGCATATAAAAATAAAAATCAAAAGTATATAAACTTCTATTTAGTATCAATGATGCAGTATTCTATTTTACTGAAATTATCTAGGTACCTTTCCCATTCAACAGTTAACTCCAAGGTTGAGTTACTTAAAGCTCTTAGAAATTCTCTTCAAGCTGACATACTTCCTGTTGAAAGTTTGTCAGAATAATAACTCAATTTGGTTAGGTACAAATGTACGTTTTTTTATAACCTTATATATATGATGCTAGCTTATATAATCAGTGAGCTCATATAAGTTTAGGAAGAACATACCCAGGCAAAATTAAAATTAAAATTTACAAATGTATTGTTTAACATGGATAGTTATTTAACACAAAGAAGATATACCTCTGTTTATTAAACCAAATATTAAGCTAGTCTTATTTGTCAAAAGATTTACCTAAATTTACTTGAAGTGTTTCTTAGTTTCTACAAGAATACCTCTATTTTACACATTGAAAATATTTGAGATTTAATTTCCTTAACTTCTGGTAATATTTGGAATATTCAGCTTATATAAATATTTATTTCTAGGCCAATCAGAATAAAGCTTCTTAAGAGATCTTATAATCTCGATTTCCCTGGTGGTCCAGTGGTTAAAAATCCATCTGCCAATGCAGGGAACATGAATTCAGTCCCTGGTCCAGGAAGATTCCACATGCCATGGGGCAACTAAGCCCACTGCAACTACTGAGCCTACACACATAGAGCCTGTATTCCACAGCGAGAGAAGTCACCTTAATGAGCAGCCCAGGCACCACAACTAGAGAGTAGTCCCTACTCCCTGCAACTAGCGTAAGCTCTCAAGCAGCGACAAAGACTGAGCACAGCCAAAAATAAAACAATTTTTAAGAGATCTTATAATCTAATTTGGTTATACTATCTGGAGTTAGGGAAATATTACACATTTAATTCACGCAGTAAGAGGGAAAGGCTTTTCTGAATTATAAACATGTAAATACACAGATATACAGAGACAAAAACTTCAATTATATAATGTCAACCATGAGTCACTCGTGATCCAGAAATATAAAACTCACCTGTCCAGATACCCACTTCTGGCTGGGCATGGAATTCTTGATTTGAGCTTAAGGTGGAAAACTAACCAGATTTGCCTGCTATCTTCCACTCAACAGAAACAAGTTCTCTATAAAACTATGGAGAAAAAAAAAAACAAAACACTATGGAGAACTTCATCTTCATCTATTGATAGAGATCACCAAATGGTTAGACTATGAAACCCAAAGAATTCAGCACCAAAAATCAAGTGATTACTGAAAAGGTATCAGAATCAAATCCTTATCATGCTACTGATGGACACAGTCTGGAGATCAGGAGTGAAACACACCATTTTTCCCCATCCCTGACCAGGAAGGAGAGGCTCATCACCTGTGTGGAGTAAGCAGAGATCAAGTCAAGGTCTGGCCCTATACAAGTCACAGCCCCAAAAGCGCCAGCAACAGGATGCACTGGGCAACTGAGGAGGTGGTTTTACTCAATCTGTTGTAATAGGGATAATGTGCTATAGTGAGGAAAGTCTCAAAAAAGAAAATTGGGGGTTTTATAGAACAAGGGAGTCACTGAAGAAGGGCATATGTGGTCTTTTCTCAGGATGTGGGAGAGTAGGGTGGTCCTTTATGACTCGCCCTTTCAAATAACATGGAAAGTTCACCAAAAGAGGCACTTTCTCTGTTTTCTGTGGGCAGAGGGATCAGCTTGAACACTGTCAGAACTGTTGCCTCCTTGTCTATTTTCAGAAAAAGATTGTGTAGACTTGGGATTATTTTTTGTTTTGTTAATGTTTGGTAGAATTCAAAGTGAGGCTATCTGAGCCTGGAGGACTTTGCTGTTGTTGTTAGAAGGTTTTTGTTTGTTTTACTATGAACTCAGTTCTCTTCATAGATACAGGCTTATTCAGGGCATAAACCTTTGATGGTTTAAGATATTTCAAGGAATTGGTTCATTTTAATTAAGTTGTTGAATGTTGGGCATAGAGTATTCCTAATGTTCCCTGTTGTGTTTTTAATGCATTTACAGTCTCTTTTATTTCTGTAAGTGGTGATTTGTACTTTTACTTTTAAGTCAGTCTGACAAGAGGTTTAGCAATTGTGTTGACTTTACAAAGAACTGATTTTGTCTCATTTATTTTTCTCTGTTGTTTTTCAGTTTTTAATTTCATTGACCTGTCTTTTCTTTCTTTGGGTTTATTGTCATTCTCTTTCTAGTTTTCTAAGGTGTAAGTATAGACAGTTGATTCAAGACCTTTTTTCTTCTCTAATAGAATCATTTAAACCTATGAATCCTCCTCTAAGCACTGCTTTAGCTGTATCTCACAAATTTTGAGTCAGATTTTAATTTTTATTCAATTAAAAATATTTTCTAGATTCCCTTGTGAGTGCCTCTTTTATCTATAGGTTACTTAGAATGTGTTTTTAACTTCCAAACTTTGGATTTTCCCAAATATCTTTTATTGACTTCAAGTTTAATTTGATTTGATTAGAAAACATTGTTTGATTTAGTTTCTTTAAAAATTTTAAGCTTTATTTTATGGCTCAAAATATGGTCTATCTTGATTAATGTTGGGCACAAATTTCACTCTGAAAGGTCATTTTGGTACAGAGAACAAGCAGAATCCATCAAGAATTATACTGAGCTAGAGAGTGCTGGGTGGCCAGGCTTTGACAAAATTGATTGCAACACCAAAATGAGAGTTAACAGTCTAGGCTTTAACCACTCACTACGATAGTGTAAGCAAGAGGAGAAAGCACTGGCTCCCATAATGTTCTTTTTCCCTGCATATCTGCACAGATGGAAAGAATGTCTCACTGCAGAGAGACCCCAGAACAGAGGACTCATTTGACTCATTTTATAGACGGGGCACCAGGGATAGGCAGCAGAGAAAGGATAGGAGTACTGGATGAGACTGGAGAAAAGTGTCTTCAAGGTTTCCCCAAATCTGAATATAGAAGCGCCTGGGCTAAGCATGCAGCTATGTGTGGAGCATGGCCAGCCAAGAGGCCTGAGTCCTGACTGTAACCCTCCTCAGAGACTGCTGTGCACCAATTCTGCTATGAATAGGGTACCTTTCCCAGGTAAAAGTCTGTGTAACTCCCTTTGGTCAGACCTTAAAGATCACTGTAGGTTTTTGACCAAGAGTTAGACTCATTAAAGTCTTTTGTGGTTGTCTACATTGATGTTGCATGCGTGTTCAGTCATGTCCAACTCTTTGTGACCTCGTGGACTGTAGCCCACCAGGCTCCTCTGTCCTGGGATTTCCTAGGCACGAATACTGGAGTTTCCTTCTCCTGACCCAGGGATAGAACCCACATCTTCTGTGTCTCCTGCATTGCAGGCAGTTCTCCACCACTGAGCTACTGAGATTTCCTTTGGTTATCTAAGCAAGATGTAATGGTGGCTATGAACTGAAACACTAACAGTAGGGAAAGACTTGAAAGTAAACTTCAAAAGGTTTAGTAGGAGGTATTACCCAGACTTGGTAGTAGATTGGTGTCATAGGTTAGATTTCCTGGGAAGCAACCTCAGACAGAATTTAGAACACAGGATGTTTTTTGAGTGTCTCTGGGGATCAACATGCATGAAAGGAGAGAAAAGAGGGGGTAGTTGGCAAAGGAAGGAATCAGCTATGATGCAGATCCATCAACTGCCATGGCCAACTTCCCAGTTACACAGGAGCTAGAATGGTCCTTCATAGTTGTCTTAGCTTGGGCTGAGATGGTGAGGACTTTATCCTTCCATATAAATTGATTGTGGACCACTCCAGGAAGGGGCAGAGCCTTGGCTATGATGGCTCTCTGAAGGTTCAGCAGTCTCTGAGGGCACTGTCACTGAAGGCTACTTGTCATCCATTTCCAGCACTGGGGCAACTGCCCACAGAGAGCAAGAGAGAGGGACCTGCACCTCCCAGGCATCTGACTTGGGTGCCCAGAGGGGTGGAGATGCTCTCACTGAGGTAAGTAGTCTAGGACCAATAGGTTGTAGGAAGATGCTGGGTTATATTCTGGACATGTTGACAACTTGGGAATCAATAAACAGGATCAGGGTACCCTTTTCCCAAGCTGCTCAAAGAATCAGTTGGATTATCATGTTTTCACTTTATGTATTACCTAATGATCTGATGAGGGCTGGAAGAAACACAAGCTGGAATCAAGATTGCTGGGAGAAATATCAATAACCTCAGATATGCAGATGAACCACCTTTATGGCAGAAAGTGAAGAGGAACTAAAAAGCCTCTTGATGAAAGTGAAAGAGGAGAGTAAAAAAGTTGGCTTAAAGCTCAACATTCAGAAAACGAAGATCATGGCATCTGGTCCAATCACTTCATGGAAAATAGATGGGGAAACAGTGGAAACAGTGTCAGACTTGATTTTGGGGGGCTCCAAAATCACTGCAGATGGTAACTATAGCCATGAAATTAAAAGACACTTAGTCCTTGGAAGAAAAGTTATGACCAACCTAGATAGCATATTTAAAATTAGAGACATTACTTTGCCAACAAAGGTCCGTCTAGTCAAGGCTATGGTTTTTCCAGTGGTCATGTATGGATGTGAGAGTTGGACTGTGAAGAAAGCTGAGTGCCAAAGAATTGATGCTTTTGAACTGTGGTGTTGGAGAAGACTCTTGAGAGTATCCAAAATCACTGCAGATGGTAACTATAGCCATGAAATTAAAAGACACTTAGTCCTTGGAAGAAAAGTTATGACCAACCTAGATAGCATATTTAAAATTAGAGACATTACTTTGCCAACAAAGGTCCGTCTAGTCAAGGCTATGGTTTTTCCAGTGGTCATGTATGGATGTGAGAGTTGGACTGTGAAGAAAGCTGAGTGCCAAAGAATTGATGCTTTTGAACTGTGGTGTTGGAGAAGACTCTTGAGAGTTCCTTGGACTGCAAGGAGATCCAACCAGTCCATTCTAAAGGAGATCAGCCCTGGGATTTCTTTGGAAGGACTGATGCTAAAGCTGAAACTCCAGTACTTTGGCCACCTCATGTGAAGAGTTGACTCATTGGAAAAGACTCTGATGCTGGGAGGGATTAGGGGCAGGAGGAGAAGGGGCCGACCGAAGATGAGATGGCTGGATGGCATCACCAACTCAATGGAGGTGAGTTTGAGTGAACTCCAGGAGTTGGTGATGGACAGGAAGGCCTGGTATGCTGCAATTCGTGGGGTTGCAAAAAGTTGGAAAGTCGGACACAACTGAGTGACTGAATTGAACTGAACGGTACTGAACTGAATGCTTTGATGTCTTGAGGCCTTGCTAACACTAGAAAGAATACCCCTCAAAGGTCTAGCTAATTTCTAGAGCCCATGTTCTTTAAATGCAATCTGGCAATCTAGTGCCCACGTCCCCAATCTAGTGCCCCACCTCCTTTATCACACTGTCACACTCAGTGCCTCTGTGCCCTATCTTAACCTTGCTAGGGTCACGGGCCAGACCACTAGGACATCCTCTCCACCCCAGAACCCACTGAAGTGATTCAGATGGGGCAGTCCTGCCTGTGTACCCTGCCTTACCTTGCCTTCCCACTGAAGCCACAGCAAAGACTGGCCCACATTCCTCCCCTCCCTGTGCCTCCTGACTGACCCTGATGGTTCCCCATTGTCCCTGCATGGTGTGCCATGCTTCATATTTCTAGGGACTGTGAGTATAAACGTCTTCCTTCATAATGGTCATTTTTGTGTCTGCATGTGTTACTGTAAAACAAATTCTGGGTGCATTTTAAAACATGAATTTAATTGATCTAGGCTTCCAGACCTGTCATCTAAGCATCTCTCTACCCACCCTCTGTTGTCAGTAGCTCAAAGAACGCTGCTGAAAGAATGCAGATGAGGAAAAGAAAGAAGAAATGCCATTTTAAATAAGAATTGTTCTATTTAATCCTCATAACAGTTCTATTTTATAAAGAAGAAAAATAAGAGTCCACAGAGTGTACTCAGTGGTGAACATGTCACACAGATCATTGATTAGGTAGCTTGAAATTGACCTCTAGTCTATCAGTTTACCATGTTTTTCCATTCCATCTGCGCTCATCTGAAATGCTTATTTGATCTCTCTTGCAGTGAGGAAATTGCTGTGTGACGGTGTCTAAGGCAATTACTGTGAAAGCGAAAATAGAAACACACATCCCAGAGTGTGGCCTAGACTACAGCACTGCTGCTCCTGCTGCTAAGTCACTTCAGTCGTGTCCAACTCTGTGCAACCCCATAGATGGTGGCCCACCAGGCTCCCCTGTCCCTGGGATCCTCCAGGCAAGAACACTGGAGTGGGTTGCCATTTTCTTCTCCAATGCATGAAAGTGAAAAGTGAAAATGATGTCGCTCAGTCATGTCCGACTCTTAGCGACCCCATAGACTGCAGCCTTCCAGGCTCCTCCATCCATGGAATTTTCCAGGAAAGAGTACTGGAGTGGGGTGCCACTGCCTTCTCCAGACTACAGCATTAGTTGTGAGCAATATTAAGTGAAAAAGGGGATACACAATCAGATAACTTTGGGGAAGGCAGGTCAACCATCTCAGAACCTATGATTTTCTTATCTGCATGGTAGTGCTTTCAAAGTTCATTTGACTCCAGAATGTGTGTGTGTGTGTATGTGTGTGTGTGTGTGTGTGTGTGTGTGTGTATGTGTATGTATGCACACCACACATGTACATCTGAGAGACACATTTGGGAGATGCTGACCTCATGCTCACATTTTTCTGCTCCACCTGCACCATAGAATGCTGGAAGCCTCCCTTGGGCTCCAAGTTTATTGCCAGGATGGTTAGATAGTCAGGTGAGAGGTTATAAAAGAGCCTTCTGAATTACACTCACTGATATCAGGGGCAGGAGGAGAAGGGGACGACAAATGATGAGATGGCTGGATGGCATCACGGACTCGATGAACATGAGTCTGAATGAACTCCAGGAGATGGTGATGGACAGGGAGGCCTGGCATGCTGAGATTCATGGGGTCACAAAGAGTCGGACATGACTGAGCGACTTAACTGATATCAGCCAATAGTAGTGCCAGCAAATAATTCGTTTTGAAGGGAGAAGACAGATGAAGGCAGATGTGGAAACATTTCAGAAAGTTTCAGAAAATAATCTGGACAGCTCTCTGAATTCATTAGTCTTAACCCAGAACCTGAATTGTGTAATTACTGTGAAAAAAAGAAAAAAAAAAGTTGGGACCCATAGACTAGAGGCAAGTGATATAAAATGAGAGACCTAAGCTTAAGCAAAAGAAGAGATGTGGTATAAGAAAGCTGAGATGCAACCTGGCCCAGCAAGAAGCTGGGGGTCAGGCAGTGATGGGGGTCTGTGAGGGCACTCGCTGCTGCTCTCCTCCATGCCAGCTTCCTTCTCTGTCTGCTGTGGAAAGCAGTGTCTTCCCAGGAAGCCAGCACAATCATAATTGCCTCTCTGAGCTGGGCAGACAGGTGTTGGAAGAGGGATCTACTGCAAGGGACTTTCTAGTCTCATTAAAAAGATACTGTTTATACACAGGAAGCCATGAAGACACTGATTGCTAGAAAGCACAGCTCAGACAGGACTGCTAAGCCAGTTGAAGTGGAGAGGCTCCTTGAAAGCTGGTGAGATGGGCTCAGTGGGGTCTGAATTCATTAGTGATGAATTCACTAGAGATGCAGCTGTTCTGCGCTCAACATCAGAAGGGCTGGCCTGGACTACAGGACAAATCTTGGGACCCCCAGCCCTGCAATAGAACCAGACTAATTTGAGGCCCAGCACAACCAACTGTGAGATCTCCTTAGCCACACAGTCCCTTTCAGCAGTGCCTCTGCCTCATGTTCAGGCTACAGCCATGTCGCTAAGAAAACAGGATTGTAAAGGGGTTAGTGTGAGACCCAAGTGAAATTGGGGGAAAATAATTGGCAAGAGGTGCTTAATAGGTGTCCACACTTGCTCTGTCTCCCAGAGCCTCTCCTGCTTTGGGCGTTCAGCAGGAAGAGCACTTCCCTGCACAAGCAACAGGGAGAAGGAGCCTCTTTTAGCCTCTTGTCACCCTTCTCACGCAGCAAACAGACTTTTCTGTATTTTCTGAATGTCTTCCTTCTGATGTATCTGCCACAGTTCCAGCAGTCCCACAACCTGTGACAGGGGCGCAGCCACCCGCATGTGGCCGGGCAGCAAAGGGCTAGGCCAGCCTGGGCACTGAGTCTGCCTTGTGCTGGTACAGGCCCATGCCCAGGCCGTCCCAGGCCAGCAGGGAGTCTGTGAGCTGCGCTTCACTGTCCTGGACCCAGATTCACCTGAGCGGAAGCACAGGGTGGCAGCTCTGGGAAGTTAGAAGGTAGCCCAGCATCTCTGGCTTCCTGAAGAGGCTCCTCAAAGAACCCAGTTGATGGTGAATCTCCTTCCACTGTGGAATGACCTCCACATTTCTTAAATTTATTTTTAATTGAAGTATAATTGCTTTACAATATTGCTTTGGCTTCTGTCATACATCAACATGAATCAGTGGTAGGTACAGATATTTCCCCTTCCCTCTTGAACTTTCCTCCCACCTTCCACCCCTTCCCACTCCTCTAGGTTGTTACAGAGCCCCGTTTTAAGTTCCCTGAGTCATACAGCAAATTCCCATTGGCTGTCTGTTTTACACATGGTAGTGTGTATGTTTCCATGCTACTTTCTCCATTCGTCTCACCCTCTCCTTCCTCCCTGGCTCATTTGTCCATAAGTCTGTTCTCTGTGTCTGCATCTGCACTGCTGCCCTGAAAATAGGTTCACCAGAACCATCTTTCTAGATTCCATGTATATGTGTTAATATGTGATATTTGTTTTTCTTTCTCTGACTTATTTCATTCTGTATAACAGGCTCTAGATTCATCCACCTTATTAGAACTGGTATTCTAATAAGCGTTCCTTTTTGTGGCTGAGTAATATTCTACTGGGGCTTTCCTGGTGGCTCAGATGGTGAAGAATCTGCCTGCAATGCAGGAGACCTGGGTTTGATTCCTGGGTTGGGAAGATCCCCTGGAGGAGGGCAGGGCTTCCCACTTAAGTATTATTGCCTGAAGAATCTCCACAGACAAAGTCTGGAGGGCCACAGTCCATGGGGTCGAAAAGAGTCAGACACAACTGAATGACTAAGCACAGCACAGCACAACATTCCATTGTATATTCCATGTACCACAGCTTCTTTATCCATTCATCTGTTAATGGATATCTAGGTTGCTTCTATATCCTGGCTGCTGTAAATAGTGCTGCAGTGAACACTGTGGTACATGTGTCTCTTGCAATTTTAGTGTCCTCGGGGTGTATGCCTAGTAGTGGGATTTCTGGGTCATATGGTGGTTTCATTCCTAGTTTTTTTAAGGAATCTCCATACTGTCTTCCATAGTGGCTGTATCAATTAACATTCCCACCAACAGTGGCACAGGGTTCCCTTTTCTCCACACCCTCTCCAGCACTTGTTGTTTGTGGATTTTTTTATGATCGCCATTCTGACACTGTGAGTGATACCTCACTGTAGTTTTTATTTGCAGACCTCCACATTTTGATTCTGCTCCTCACTGGGTTCCTGGCAGAGCCTGCAGACCCTCAGCAGTGGGCGTTAGCTATGTCAAGGCCACATTGACTGGGATTTTAATGGAAAAGCAGCTTATGAATGTGGTAATAGATGTGGATTAATGTTCAGAGCATCAAAATTGATCTTTTAGTTTATTTTTAAAGAAATAACCTGTAGGAAGCACTGGACTTGGGAGCTTGGATCCCAACTGTGTCTCTTACTGTGAGGGGTGAGCAAGCAACCTGATTCTCTGCCCTCGGGCCTCTCATCTGTAAAATCAGAACAATAACATGATTCTGAGGATTTTCATGAGAATTAAGGAAGTATTGTGTGCAAAAGTTCCTAATTTATTGCCTAGCACAGAGGGAGTAGATGCTCAATAAATTAATGGAATAAATGATTTAATTCTTGGTAGAAAAACAAGCTGAGTACGTCCTCTGTGGATGAGTAGGTCAGTCTATGCCCCAGTGAGTACCCAGGGAGGCTGGCTGGCCACTGGCAACAGACTCAGCCAAGAGAGACCAGAGGCACACTCCATACCCCTGAGGTCCACCCCAGAGGCACCGGAAGAGATTTCCTTAGGTTAGAGGCTTCCTGTTGGTCTTGGAGGTCAGAACTCCCAGTTCAGGCTGCATCTGAGTAGGCTGTGTTCCATATCTGGAAGCATCTTGGGCTGAAAATTAGTATCACACATGAAATTGTGATACGTGGACTGAAAGAAATAAAATTGGATCTGGAGTTCAGATTTAAAGAATTAATTTTTATTGATTTTTAGTAATACAAAATTAATATATAATCATTATAGAAATTTTAGAAAAAAATCACTTTAAATTTCCCAACCCAGATAACATTTCTATTAACATTATGGTATATATTGGCCAATCTTTATTTTGTATATAAACCTTTCATTAACAAGATGAAACTCATAGTATTGTTTCATGACCTGTTTCCCCCCCCCCCTGCCACACACACACACACACACACACACACACTATAACATGTTGTGAGCTTCTCTAGATGTTATTAAATATTTCTCAACAATATTATTTTCATGGCTACATGTTAGTCCATTTTATAGACATATCCTGGTATTTTTAGTTAATACATTGTTATTGAGCATTTAGGTTGTTCACAACTTTTTAGTATTTTAAACTCTACTGGGTATCTTTGTAGCCTTTCATCATTATTTTCTTAAGATAAACTTCTAGATGAACTTGTATTTTCTGAGCAAAACGTGTAAAATTTGAAGGTTTCTGATATGCTTGAATTAAATTTTGTGGATCTTTGAAAACAAGATTTTTATAGTTGTGCTTGTTCTTTGTTGTTGTGCATGGGCTTTCTCTATTTGCAGTGAGTGGGGGCCAATCTCTGCTTATGGTGTGTGGGCTTCTCGTTGCAGTGGCCTCTCCTGTTGCAGAGCACAGGCTCTAGGCATGTGGGCTTCAGTACTTTGTGGTGCACGAGCTTATTTGCTCCAAGATATGTGGAATATTTCCACACCAGGGATCAAACCTGTGTCCCCTGCACTGGCAAGCAGATTCTCAACTGCTGGACCACAGGGAAGTCCCTTGATTGTGATTTTATTTACCATTTGGTGTGAATCCCTAGAACAGGATTATCTTCTAAAATTTCAGTAATATTAGACCTGGTATATTTGTGTTAGGAAAATATGCTGTATTATAAGTAATATATTTTGTAAAATAGCAGTGAGCATCAGTGTGATTTTTAAAAATCTGAGAATAAATGTAAAGAAATATAACAAAATTTCCCATAACCTCTCTTCCCAATTAGATCCATTCTTAACGTTTTAGTATTTTTTTCTTCCAGATTTTTTTTCTGTTCACTTCCACAGGCTGAAATCATCCTATAGCCCCATTTGGTACTTGTGTTGGTGTGGCTTGTGTGCAGTGAAATATGCTAGACTTGTCTCCATCAGCTTTCTGCTCCCAGGACACACATTCTAAACTCCTTGTTCCTGATACCACGCAGCATTGTCATGAGCACCAGGGAGATGCTCATGCAAATAAATAGCATGCACAGTGAATCATTTCCCCTGCACATGTTCACCTTTACCTGGGACTTCCTAACCTCTGCAATATGTTGGGATCCAGTCAGATTTGCAGCTTTGGAGTCTAGAGATATTAAATTTTGAAGTAAGCTTTTAGAGTTTGACAGATTCAGAAGAAAAAAATTATATATAGAATGAATTGATATCATACAGATATAGTTCAGCCTTTTCCAGTATCTCCTGATACTTAATAAGCAAAGAAGAATTAAATCAGCATCTCTAGATTTTCCTTTATTGAGAAAAATATACTGAATAGCTGAGGATTACACAGCAAGCCTGTTTTGCTCTAACTTTTTTGTATTTTCAGCCTAAACACTTTGAATCCGTTTCTTCTTATTTAGTTGAATCTAGAAATGCTGATTTAACTTCTTTACTTATCAGCAGATACTAAAGAAGGTTTTCTAATGGAGTAGACCTGGCACAGGCTTCAAAGTCATACTTGTTTGAGGTCAAGTCCTGTTTCCAGCCTTTGTGAACTCTTTGGCTCAGCTGCATTATCTAATCTGGAGCCTGAATTTTCTTATCTCTAGAATAAGATTAATGACATTTAATTAACTGAAATATTGAAAGTAAAGTTCCGAGCAGTATTTGGAACATATTAAATGCTTAATCAGCATTTAACTTTCCTTCTACTTTCCCTAAGGACCATTGTCAGTGGTTATGATCTAAGACTGAGGCCATCATCCTGGAGATACCAACTGTGACCAGGAGCTGTGGGTGGGAAAAACATAGGCATAAATAATGATCTCCAGGTATTAACTGGTTAAGTTCTTAAACAAATTCTTAATAGCAGTTTTTTGTTTCCTAACAAATATTGACTGTATTTGAAATTTAGACTTCTTTCTGCTTAGCTCAATTCTGCTTCTTTTTTCTTCAATCTCTATGACTGGGAGGGAGAGTATGATTTGTAAACAATATTATTTTCATGGCTACATGTTAGTCCATTTTATAGACATATCCTGGTATTTTTAGTTAATACATTGTTATTGAGCATTTAGGTTGTTCACAACTTTTTAGTATTTTAAACTCTACTGGGTATCTTTGTAGCCTTTCATCATTATTTTCTTAAGATAAACTTCTAGATGAACTTGTATTTTCTGAGCAAAACGTGTAAAATTTGAAGGTTTCTGATATGCTTGAATTAAATTTTGTGGATCTTTGAAAACAAGATTTTTATAGTTGTGCTTTTCTTTGTTGTTGTGCATGGGCTTTCTCTATTTGCAGTGAGTGGGGGCCAATCTCTGCTTATGGTGTGTGGGCTTCTCGTTGCAGTGGCCTCTCCTGTTGCAGAGCACAGGCTCTAGGCATGTGGGCTTCAGTACTTTGTGGTGCACGAGCTTATTTGCTCCAAGATATGTGGAATATTTCCACACCAGGGATCAAACCTGTGTCCCCTGCACTGGCAAGCAGATTCTCAACTGCTGGACCACAGGGAAGTCCCTTGATTGTGATTTTATTTACCATTTGGTGTGAATCCCTAGAACAGGATTATCTTCTAAAATTTCAGTAATATATTAGGCCTGGTATATTTGTGTTAGGAAAATATGCTGTATTATAAGTAATATATTTTGTAAAATAGCAGTGAGCATCAGTGTGATTTTTAAAAATCTGAGAATAAATGTAAAGAAATATAACAAAATTTCCCATAACCTCTCTTCCCAATTAGATCCATTCTTAACGTTTTAGTATTTTTTTCTTCCAGATTTTTTTTCTGTTCACTTCCACAGGCTGAAATCATCCTATAGCCCCATTTGGTACTTGTGTTGGTGTGGCTTGTGTGCAGTGAAATATGCTAGACTTGTCTCCATCAGCTTTCTGCTCCCAGGACACACATTCTAAACTCCTTGTTCCTGATACCACGCAGCATTGTCATGAGCACCAGGGAGATGCTCATGCAAATAAATAGCATGCACAGTGAATCATTTCCCCTGCACATGTTCACCTTTACCTGGGACTTCCTAACCTCTGCAATATGTTGGGATCCAGTCAGATTTGCAGCTTTGGAGTCTAGAGATATTAAATTTTGAAGTAAGCTTTTAGAGTTTGACAGATTCAGAAGAAAAAAATTATATATAGAATGAATTGATATCATACAGATATAGTTCAGCCTTTTCCAGTATCTCCTGATACTTAATAAGCAAAGAAGAATTAAATCAGCATCTCTAGATTTTCCTTTATTGAGAAAAATATACTGAATAGCTGAGGATTACACAGCAAGCCTGTTTTGCTCTAACTTTTTTGTATTTTCAGCCTAAACACTTTGAATCCGTTTCTTCTTATTTAGTTGAATCTAGAAATGCTGATTTAACTTCTTTACTTATCAGCAGATACTAAAGAAGGTTTTCTAATGGAGTAGACCTGGCACAGGCTTCAAAGTCATACTTGTTTGAGGTCAAGTCCTGTTTCCAGCCTTTGTGAACTCTTTGGCTCAGCTGCATTATCTAATCTGGAGCCTGAATTTTCTTATCTCTAGAATAAGATTAATGACATTTAATTAACTGAAATATTGAAAGTAAAGTTCCGAGCAGTATTTGGAACATATTAAATGCTTAATCAGCATTTAACTTTCCTTCTACTTTCCCTAAGGACCATTGTCAGTGGTTATGATCTAAGACTGAGGCCATCATCCTGGAGATACCAACTGTGACCAGGAGCTGTGGGTGGGAAAAACATAGGCATAAATAATGATCTCCAGGTATTAACTGGTTAAGTTCTTAAACAAATTCTTAATAGCAGTTTTTTGTTTCCTAACAAATATTGACTGTATTTGAAATTTAGACTTCTTTCTGCTTAGCTCAATTCTGCTTCTTTTTTCTTCAATCTCTATGACTGGGAGGGAGAGTATGATTTGTAAACAATTTAAAAAGGTATGTAAAAGATTTGTGGGTAGTATTTTGGGTACTGTTTTAATTTTAAAAAATCACCAGTCTGACATTTTACAGAGCAAGATTCCATGATTCTTTATTAAAATAAATATTTAATTTCTTACTAATTTCTTGATGAGTTTACAGCTTTGAGGTCACAATTCAGCTAGCATTTTTTATACTGGTAAAAATAAAATTACAACTTCCAGTTCTGCAAGATGATGAGCTAACTCAAAAAACTCCTCATATAAACCTTTTGATATACTGGATAAAATACAACAAACATTAACTGCACAGCTCAACACATAGGAATGAAAGAGAAGTCTCAGGTGCCAGCACTAGGAGGCATTTATTAAAATAAATTTTAATTTCTTACTAATTTCTTGATGAGTTTACAGCTTTGAGGTCACAATTCAGCTAGCATTTTTTATACTGGTAAAAATAAAATTACAACTTCCAGTTCTGCAAGATGATGAGCTAACTCAAAAAACTCCTCATATAAACCTTTTGATATACTGGATAAAATACAACAAACATTAACTGCACAGCTCAACACATAGGAATGAAAGAGAAGTCTCAGGTGCCAGCACTAGGAGGCTCTAAAGACAAGAGTTAATAGTCATATCTTCTGACACTGGGGCTTCCCAGGTGTTGCTGGTGGTAAAGAATCCACCTGCCAATGCAGGAGATGCAAGAGATGTGGGTTCTGATCCCCAGGTGGGGAAGATCCCCTGGAGTAGGAAATGGCCGGCCCCAGCCATGGGGCCACAAAGAGACACAACTAAGCATAGCCTTCTTCTATTTTTCCCCCGACACTGCAGCTAATCAGGAAGAGCAGTGCATTTAACAGGAAAATGTGGCAGCTAGAGTTGGTGTTGTTTACTTGGGAACAGATTCGTCCTTAGACTGATGTGAGGCTGGGAGATGGAACTAAAAACTTTATCCAAAACTGAGACCCACTAAGAGGTATACATTGGTGCAAGAGTGGATTTTTTATTATACTCACCTCTTACTATCTCTGTTTAGGTTCTGAGTGAGGGGAAAAAAAACACCTCTCCTTGAGAATGTGAAATTTACCATACATGACTCCAAATTAGTTCATTGCTGAGAACCTACAAATTGGGACATCACCTAATAGTCCCTGTTTAGTGATAACCCAGGGCATTTGAGAAACATTTTAAAGAAGCTCATAAAACTGTGTGCTAAGAAGTGCATGTGAACACTCTTGAAATGAATTGAAAATAATAGCAAATGAATCAACTGACAGACAACTAATCTCAAAAATGTACAACCAACTCATGCAGCTCAATTCCAGAAAAATAAACTACTCGATCAAAAAATGGGCCAAAGAACTAAATAGACATTTCTCCAAAGAAGACATACAGATGGCTAACAAACACATGAAAAAATGTTCAATATTATTCAATATCAGGGACATGCAAATCAAGACCACAATGAGGTTACCATTTCACACCAGTCAGAATGGCTGCAATCCAAAAGTCTACAAGCAATAAATACTGGAGAGGGTGTGGAGAAAAGGGAACCCTCTTACACTGTTAGTGGAAGTGCAAACTAGTTACAGCCACTATTGAGAACAGTGTGGAGATTCCTTAAAAAACTGGAAGTAGAACTACATTATGACCCAGCAATCCCACTGCTGGGCATACACATCGAGGAAACCAGAACTGAAAGAGACACATGTACCCCAATGTTCATCGCAGCACTGTTTATAATAGCCAGGGTATGGAAGCAAGCTAGATGTCCATCAGCAGATGAATGGATAAGAAAGCTGTGGTACATATACACAATGGAGTATTACTCAGCCATCAAAAAGAATACATTTGAATAAGTTCTAATGAGATGGATGAAACTGGAGCCCATTATACAGAGTGAAGAAAGCCAGAAAGAAAAACACCAATACAGTATACTAACACATATATATGGAATTTATAAAGATGTTAATGATAACCCTGTATGTGAGACAGCAAAAGTGATGCAGATATACAGAACAGACTTTTTGACTCTGTGGGAGAGGGAGAGGGTGGGATGATTTGGGAGAATGGCATTGAAACATGTATAATATCATATATGAAACCAATAGCCAGTCCAGGTTCGATGCATGATAAAGGATGCTTGGGGCTGGTGCACTGGGATAACCCAGAGGGATTGGTATGGGGAGGGAGGTGGGGGGGGGCGTTCAGGAGTTGGAACTTATGTACACCTCTAGTAGATTCATGTTGATGTATAGTAATATCAATACAGTATTGTAAAGTAAAAAAATAATAAAATCAAACATCAAAAATAAATAAATAAATAAATAAGGACAGGCTTCCCTGTCCTTCCATATCTCCCAAATTTGCTCAGAGGGGGGGGGCGTTCAGGAGTTGGAACTTATGTACACCTCTAGTAGATTCATGTTGATGTATAGTAAAATCAATACAGTATTGTAAAGTAAAAAAATAATAAAATCAAACATCAAAAATAAATAAATAAATAAATAAGGACAGGCTTCCCTGTCCTTCCATATCTCCCAAATTTGCTCAGACTCATGTCCATGAAGTCAGTGATGCCATCCAATCATCTCATCCTCTGTCTTCCCATTCTCCTCCCACCTTCAATCTTTCCCATCATGAGAGTCTTTTCCAGAGAGTCATCTCTTTGCATCAGGTGGCCAAATTATTGGAGCTTCAGCTTCAGCATCAGTCCTTCCAGTGAATATTCAAGATTGATTTCCTTTAGGGTTGACTGGTTTGATCTTCTTGCAGTCGAAGAGAGTTTCAAGAGTCTTCTCCAGCACCACAGTCCAAAAGCATCAGTTCTTCAGCAGTCAGCCTTCTTTATGGTCCAATTCTCACATCCATGCATGACTACTGGAAAAATCATAGTTTTGACCATGCAGACCTTTGTCACAGCATAATGTCTCTGCTTTTTAATACACTGTCTAGGTTTGTCATAGGTTTTCTTCCAAGGATCAAATGTCTTTTATTTATTTTTTTAAACTTATTTATTTTAATTGGAGGCTAATTTCTTTACAGTATTGTAGTAGTTTTGCCATACATTGACATGAATCAGCCATGGGTGTACATGTGTTCCCCATCCTGAACCCCTCTCCCACCTCCCTCTCCATCCCATCCCTCTGGATCATCCCAGTGCAGCAGCCCTGAACACTCTGTCTCATGGATCAAACCTGGACTGGCGATCTATTTCACATATGATAAGATACATGTTTTAATGCTATTCTCTCAAATCATCCCACCCTTGCTATCTCGCATACAGGGCTGTCGTTACCATCTTTATAAATTCCATATGTATGTGTTAGTAGACTGTATTGGTGTTTTTCTTTCTGGCTTACTTCACTCTGTATAATCGGCTCCAGTTTCATCCATCTCATTAGAACTGATTCAAATGTATTCTTTTTGATGGCTGAGTAATACTCCGTTGCATATATGTACCACAGCTTTCTTATCCATTCATCTGCTGATGGACATCTAGCTTGCTTCCATACCCTGGCTATTATAAACAGTGCTGTGATGAACATTGGGGTACACGTGTCTCTTTCAATTTTGGTTTCCTCGATGTGTATGCCCAGCAGTGGGATTGCTGGGTCATAAGGCGGTTCTATTTGCAATTTTTTAAGGAATCTCCACACTGTTTTCCATAATGCTGTACTAGTTTGGATTCCCACCAACAGTGTAAGAGGGTTCCCTTTTCTCCACACCCTCTCCAGAATTTATTGCTTGAAGACTTTTGGATTGCAGCCATTCTGACTAGGGTGAGATGGTACCTCATTGTGGTCATGATTTGCATTACTCTGATAATGAGTGATGTTGAGCATGTTTTCATGTGTTTGTTAGCCATCTGTATATCTTCTTTGAAGAAATCTGTTTTGTTCTTTGTCCCATTTTTTGGTTGAGTCATTTATTTTTCTGGAATTGAGCTGCATGAATTGGTTGTATATTTTTGAGATTAGTTCTTTGTCATTTGCTTCATTTCCTGTTATTTTCTTCCATTCTGAAGGCTGTCTTTTCATCTTGCTTATAGTTTCCTTTGTTGTGCAGAAGCTCTTAATTTTAATTAGGTCCCATTTGTCTATTTTTGCTTTTATTTCCATCACTCTGAGAGGTGCATCATAAAGGATCCTGCTGTGATTTATGTTGGAGAGTGTTTTGCCTATGTTTTCCTCTAGAAGTTTTATAGTTTCTGGTCTTACATTTAGATGTTCAATCCATTTTGAGTTTATTTTTGTGTGTGGTGTTAGAAAGTGTTCTAGTTTCATTCTTTTACAAGTGGTTGATCAGTTTTCCCAGCACCACTTGTTTAAGAGTTTGTCTTTTCTCCATTGTATATTTTTGCCTCCTTTATCAGAAATAAGGTGTCCATAGGTGGGTTGATTTACCTCTGGCATTCTATTTTGTTCCATGGATCTATAATTCTGTCTTTGTCCCAGTACCATACTGTCTTGATGACTGTGGCTTTGTAGGAGAGCCTGAAGTCAGTCAGGTTGATTCCTCCAATTCCATTCTTTTTTGTCAAGATTGCTTTGGCTATTAGAGGTTTTTTGTATTTCCATACAAATTGTGAAAATATTTGTTCTAGTTCTCTGAAAAATACAGTTGGTAGCTTGATAGGGATTGCATTGAATCTATAGATTGCTTTGAGTAGTATACTCATTTTCGCTATATTGATTCTACTAATCTATGAACATGGTATATTTCTCCATCTATTTGTGTCTTCTTTGATTCTTTCATCAATGTTTTATAGTTTTGTATGTATAGGTTTTTAGTTTCTTTAGGTAGATATATTCCTAAGTATTCTATTCTTTTCTTTGCAATGGTGAATGGAATTATTTCCTTAATTTCTCTTTCTGTTTTCTCATTGTTAGTGTATAGGAATGCAAGGGATTTCTGTGTGTTAATTTTACATCCTGCAACTTTACTATATTCAATGATTCAGTTCAGTTGCTCAGTCGTGTCTAACTCTTTGTGACCCTGTAAACTTCAGCACCCCAGGCCTCCCTGTTCATCACCAACTCCCAGAGTTTACTCAAACTCATGTCCTTCGAGTCAGTGATGCCATCCAGCCATCTCATCCTCTGTTGTCCCCTTCTCCTTCTTCCCTCAATCCCTCCCAGCATCAGGGTCTTTTCCGATTAGTCAGCTCTTCGCATGAGGTAGCCAAAGTACTGGAGTTACAGGTTTAGCATCAGTCCTTCCAGGGAACACCCAGGACTAATCTCCTTTAGAATGGACTTGTTGTATCTCCTTGCAGTTCAAAGGACTCTCAAGAGTCTTCTCCAGAACCATAGTTCAAAAGCATCAATTCTTTGGCACTCAGCTCTCTTCACAGTCTAACTCTCAAATTCATTCATGACCACTACTAGAAAAACCATAGCCTTGACTAGATGGACCTTTGTTGGCAAAGTAATGTCTCTGCTTTTCAATATGCTATGTAGGTTGTTCATAACTTTCCTTCCAAGGAGTAAGCATCTTTTAATTTCATGGCTGCAGTCACCATCTGCAGTGATTTTGGAGCCCCCCCAAATCAAGTCTGACACTGTTTCCCAATCCATTTCCCATGAAGTGATGGTACCAGGTGCCATGATCTTATCTGAATGTTGAGCTTTAAGCCAACCTTTTCACTCTCCACTTTCACTTTCATCAAGGGGCTTTTTAGTTTCTCTTCACTTTCTCCCATAACATGGTGTCATCTGCATATCTGAGGTTATTGATATTTCTCCCGGCAATTTTTAGGGTTTTCTATGTAGAGGGTCATGTCATCTGCAAACAGTGAGAGTTTTACTTCTTCTTTTCCAGTCTGGATTCCTTTTATTTCTTTTTCCACTCTGATTGCTGTGGCCAAAATTTCCAAAACTATGTTGAATAGTAGTGGTGAAAGTGGGCACCCTTGTCTTGTTTCTGACTTTAGGGGAAATGCTTTCAATTTTTCACCATTGAGGATAATGTTGCTGTGGGTTTGTCATATACAGCTTTCATTATGTTGAGATATGTTCCTTCTATTTCTGCTTTCTGGAGGGTTTTTATCATAAATGGATGTTGAATTTTGTCAAAGGCTTTCTCTGCATCTATTGAGATAATATGGTTTTTATCTTTCAATTTGTTAATGTAGAGTATTACATTGATTGATTTGTGGATATTGAAGAATCCTTGCATCCTGAGATAAAGCCCACTTGGTCATCATGTGTGATGTCTTTAATATGTTGTTGGATTCTGTTTGCTAGAATTTTGTTAAGGATCTTTGGATCTATGTTTATCAGTGATATTGGCCTGTAGTTTTCTTTTTTTGTGGCATTTTTGTCTGGTTTTGGTATTTGGGTAACAGTGGCCTCACAGAGTGAGTTTGGAAGTTTACCTTCCTCTGCAATTTTCTGCAAGAGTTTGAGTAGGATAGATGTTAGCTCTTCTCTCAATTTTTGGTAGAATTCAGCTCTGAAGCTATCTGCCATTTTATTGGCATATAGTTGCTGACAGTAGTCTCTCATGATCATTTGTATTTCTGTTGTGATTTCTCCATTTTCATTTCTAATTTTGTTGATTTGATTCTTCTCTCTTTATTTCTTGATGAGTCTGGCTAATGGTTTGTAAATTTTATTTATCTTCTCAAAGAACCAGCTTTTAGCTTTGTTGATTTTTGCTATGGTCTCTTTTGTTTCTTTGCATTTATTTCTGCCCTAATTTTTAAGATTTCTTTCCTTCTACTAACCCTGGGGTTCTTCATTTCTTCCTTTTCTAGTTGCTTTAGGTGTAGAGTTAGGTTATTTATTTGACTTTTTTCTTGTTTCTTGAGATAAACCTGTATTGCTATGAACCTTCCCCTTAGCACTGCTTTTATGGTGTCGCATAGATTTTGGGTTGTTGTGTTTTCATTTGCATTCATTTCTATGCATATTTTGATTTCTTCTGTGATTTGTTGGTTATTCAGAAGCATGTTGTTCAGCCTCCATATGTTGGAATTTTTAATAGTTTTTCTCCTGTAATTGACATCATTGTGGTCAGAAAAGATGCTTGGAATGATTTCAATTTTTTGAATTTACCAAGGTTAGATTTATGGCCCAGGATGTGATCAATCCTGGAGAAGGTTCCATGTGCACTTGAGAAAAAGGTGAAATTCATTGTTTTGGTTTGAAATGTCCTATAGATATCAATTAGGCCTACCTGGTCTATTGTATCATTTAAAGTTTGTGTTTCCTTGTTAATTTTCTGTTTAGTTCATCTATCCATCAGTGTGAGTGGGATATTAAAGTCTCCCACTATTATTATGTTATTGTTAATTTCTCCTTTCATACTTGTTAGCATTTGCCTTACCTATTGTGGTGCTCCTATGTTGGGTGCATATATATTTATAATTGTTATATCTTCTTGGATTGATCCTTTGATCATTATGTAGTATCCTTCTTTGTCTCTTTTCACAGGCTTTATTTTAAAGTCTATTTTATCTAATATGAGTATTGCTACTCCTGCTTTCTTTTGGTCTCTATTTGCATGGAATATCTTTTTCTAGCCCTTCACTTTCAGTCTCTATGGCTGCCATCACCATCTGCAGTGATTTTGGAGCCCAAGAAAATAACATCTTTCACTGTTTCCATTGTTTCCCCATCTATATGCTATGAAGTGATGGGACTAGATGCCATGATCTTAGTGTTTTGAATGTTGAGTTTTTAGCCAGCTTTTTCACTCAACTCTAAAGACAGTAGGAGATACTAAAAACAGCCAGAAAGAGAGAGGGAGAGAAGCCAGATTATCCACCAAGGAACCATATTAGATTGAAAGCCTAGTTAGTAATGGTTTTCCTGATAGTTCAGTTGGTAAAGAATCTGCCTGCAGTGCAGGAGACCCCCTACCGGTTGACTCCTGGGTTGGGAAGATCCTCTTGAGAAGGGATAGGCTACCCACACTAGCAATCCACCTGCAACGCGGGATACCTGGGTTCAATCCCTGGGTTAGGAAGATCCCCTGGAGAAGGGAAAGCCTACCTACTCCAGTATTCTGGCCTGGAGAATTCCATGAATTCCATGGGGTCACAAAGAGTTGAGCACACCTGAGCGACCTTCACTTTCACTTAGTAACAGTGGAAGCCAGGAAAATAATAAATTTAATAATAACTTCAGAGCACTTCAAAGTGCCAAAAATTCTTACCTCAATGAAGCATCATTCAAGAGTGAGATTAAAATAGACTTTACGGCCCATCTTCTTTTCTAATACAAGATTAAGGCAGTATACTTTACTCTAAGCAGATTAAGTTGCATTGGAGAGATTTTCATATTTTAATTTTCAGTTCAAAATATAGTCTAATTTCTGTTGAAATTTCTTCATTGGCCTGTGTGTTATTGAGAAGTATATTATTAATTTCTAAATATATATATATGGATTTTCTAATTAGGTTTTTATTCTTAATTTCTGACTTACACTGGCAGAGAAAAGATCTGCATGATTTCAACCATTTGAAATTTACTGAAATTTTGTTGATTTTTACAGCATTTTCAGTATTTCATATGTACTTGAAAAAAATGTACATTCTGTCTTTATTGGATTCAAGATGTGTCATTTAAGTCTTCTTGCTGCATTTATTTGCTTGCTTTTTTTAGTTGCAGAGAAAAGTATGCCAAAATCTTCCACTAGCATTTTTAATTTTTCTATTTGCTTTGTATTCTTAGAGGCTGTGTTTTTTAAAGCATACAAATTTAGGTTTTGTTTTCTCTTCCTTAAATAATACCTTTTTTGCATTGTTAAATGTTCCTCTTTATCTCTAACACTGTATACTGCCTTAATGTCTACCTTGATATATATATATGCATTAGCTTTCTTTTGGTTAGTGTTTGCATGACACATCATTCTGTTAACCTTTATCTGACTTTAGATGTATCTCTTATAAATAGCAAGTAAGTGGATTTTTAAAAAACCCAATATGAAAATCTCTCTTTTTTAATTGGGATCCAGAGAGATGATAGGGGGTGGGAGGTGGGAAGGGGCTTCGGCATTGGGAGATCGTGTACACCTGAGACTGATTCATGTCAATGTATGGCAAAACCAATACAGTATTGTAACATAGAATGAAGGAAAAATAAAATTTATTTTTTTTAAAAAAGGAATATTTAATTCAATGTGATTAGTGATATATCTGGATTTGGATCTT